>JAQGBX010005636.1:0-13423 GCA_034698745.1 Megaphyllum sjaelandicum
AATTTTTTTGCAATTACACTTTATGGAGGTTTTTTGATTTTATACATGGGTCCCTATGGCGGGACCAGCATATTTTTGGATTTTAGAGAGGATTTGATTTTACACGGGTTGATTTTAGACAGGTTCTACTGTAGTTTCAACGATGTTTTGGTGAAACGGTAGTTGCTAAAACTTTCATCTCCGTTGCAAAGAGTTAATACGAGGGTGCCGGGGGGCGCCGTAGGTAAGGGGGCGCCAAGAAAGGAAATAAAAAAATATTGTATTTTTGATGTAAATGCACAATTTTTTGCGACATTACACGGTCGCAAGGAAAACATTTGTGCGAATTTTGTTGAGGTATTTGCGATTTTTTTTCCAGATATTTACGGAATTCTTTTAAAAACTTTGTTGTTGTTAATTATATTGTTTGTTTTTTTAAATTTCGATATTTTTAAAAAATATTTTTGATTTTTTTCAAACATTTGTTTTTTTTTCAAGCATTTAAGATTGTTTTTTATGTCAACATTTTTTTTTCGCAAATTTGTGAATTTCGACTTTTTTTTTTTTTGGAAGGATCGAAATTTATTTGCGAAAAAGATTCGCGATTTTTATTTTTCTAAATTTGCAATTTTTTTTTAAATTTACGTTACTTTTATTTTTCTTTCAAAAATTTGCTTGTTTTATTTATTTTTTCCAAAATTTAAATTTTTCCTTATTCGGAATTAGTCTTAAACGAAAAAAATAAACATTATTCGTCCATACCCCTATATGACGGGTACTGGAAATGAGTTCGTAATATCAGAAATTCGTATAAATCGAGTCTTTTTCATCAATTTTCCACTGTAGATAGTTTTGATATAAAGTACTCAACATACTGTAGATAATGGGACAACATGCAGTAACATTTTAGAAATAGAAAAAAATACAAATGATTTTTAAATGTATGTCTATGATAACATTTTATTTAAATAAAAAAACCAGAATTACCTAAAAATGCGCTTAATTACTATAACTGTACAGACCATTTCAAATTGTCTTTTTCCAATTTTTTTTTAATTTTTTTATTTTTTTTATAGACAAACATTTGTAAAAATGATTTGTATTTTGCCAATATTTCTGAAACTTTACATGTGTCCCAACAATTAATTATGTTGAGCACTGTACAAGATTTGGACAATCATCGGATATTTATTCTGGCAAACATCCCACACACTTATAACATCAAAATAAGTTTTATTATGATTTGATATCACGTTACTCACGCGTGTATATCACGTGGTGCTGTCAATGCAAATATTCTACGAAATATTATATTACATATCCTTGTTGATGTTTACGTTTAATCTTTCGTTACTCATACCAGTTCTTTGACTCAAATTTCAAATCTCAGGAAACAAGAAACTTGGATTTTTAAATGTGTAAATTGAGAGACGAAGCTGCGTAACTTCAAAAACTTTGAATTTGATAACAATGGTTTCTTTTTGAACGTTTGGCATAAATTAAGAAGATTGGTTTGTTGGTAATGTATCAGTTTCATTGGCACAACAGAGGCTTCTTGGGCTTAAGAAGAGGGGGATGACATCCAATTTCTTAATTGGTTTAAGGCAATGAATTCGTACAAAGGCGGTCATGCAGTACTTAAAAGTTGGCTAAAAATGAAGTCTGTGTCTGCTGATAAGCCAGTGTCTGAGCAACTGAGGGCAGTTTTGAAGACCTTAAGTGACAAACAGCAGGAGTTTCTGCTATCTTTGCCATTTTATCATTTTGTATACTTTTGCAAGTTGACCCTGAGCAGCACCCATGTGTCAAGAAATCAAGTCTTTGAATGGCACAATCTTAAGCAAATCCCTTAAAATTTGATACTCTTTGACCACCCACTCACTAAATGCGTTGGTACGAATGATGCCTGGTGGTCCAATTTATCTCGGTTTTACTTCTTGCCGTAATGTCAAGGTTAAATTTGACCTTATGGTAAGTTTGGGATTTTTGGGTAAACTTTCAGATTTGTAAATTAACAAACCAAGAAATGAATATAAATTGATGAGATTCGTAGTTTGGTTATTTATGTATTTTCTCATTAAAGTTTTAAAAGTTAAATCTAAATGTAATGAAATATGTGTACAAGTTACATCAAATTGGCAAATGAAAAGGTATAATAATAATTTTTACAGATGAAGATGTAACAAAATGCAAAATTTATTAAATTATGTCGAATAAGAAGAATATTTTCTCATTAAAGTTTTAAACATTAAATCTAAATGTAATGAAATATGTGTGCAAGTTGCATCAAATTGACAAATGAAAAGGTATAATAATAATTTTTACAGATGAAGATGTAACAAAATGCAAAATTTAGCAAATTATGTCGAATAAGAAGAATGTGAAAATTTGTTAAATGACAAAGTGTATCAAAACTTGTCAAATGAAAAGGATATCAGAATTTGTCAAATAAAAAGAGTATCAGCATTTTTTGATGAAAAGTATCAAAGTTTAAAATTTATTATCTCAAATACACGGTCTATCAAAATTTCTGAAAATGATGAATTTATCAAAAAAATTCAGATAAGGAGGTATAAAATTTATGAAATTGTGTCAAATGAAGACGTTATTGAAGTTTTTCAGATTAAAAGGTATCAAAATTCAAAACTTATCAAATTTTGTCTGATGTGAAAAAGGTATCAATTTTTCAGATGACGTTATATAAAAATTCAAAATTTATCAAATGTCCAATAATAAGGGTATCGAAATTTGCCCCACTTACGTGTAAATTAAAGGTACATGTGCAGTATCATAGTTATCGTGTCAAAATTCCATATGAAAATGATGTAAACATTTGATCAATTGAAGTGTTGTTCCAATCTTGCATTGTTTCTCATCAAAATTAGTCTTTCAGAATTTGTATATTTTATTCCAAGCATATTTTAATGAAAATATTAAAAAAAAAATCACGAATACTACACTGATAACACACATAAATGACTGTTTTCTGACATACATGTACAGTATATCGGGACCTTCACAATCATAATTAAAAAAAATCCACGAAACCCTTCGTGAGTCAGAATTATATTTTAATTTTATTATAATAAAACATTTATGCAACACTTGTGAGAGTTACGAAAGTCCAGTTCAACAAAGGGATCTTTCTAATCGATAAATTGCTTCTCATGAGTGTATAGCGTTGAAATTAAAAACAAATTTGGTTTCTACATGAACCGTGTCATGTTCAACCGAATCCCCTTAAGATAAAACACAACACGAATTTCCCATTAAGATGGCAAATGCTTAAAATGTTGCTTTTTTTTCCTGTAAAATTCGGAAGTTTGATGCTAGTTTCTCAATTTCCGAAATAGCACTGAGTCCTTTAGCCGTATTCGTGTATTTTTAACACAACATGCATATAGTACAAGCATATAGTAATTATTATAAGTTCATGAAATGTTTCAAGCATTTATATTTAATATATTGCACTGTTCTTGAATAATCTTTTAATGTTGTCCCCTAGTCTCAATTACCCCTTAAAACCAAAAGTTTATGGTCGTAAACTATCTTGTGAAACCACTTTAAGTCTACATCTTTTCAAAATATATCGAAATTAATCAATTTATGTAGAGCAAATTACACTTGAAATTGAAAGTTACCTCAATTATGTAAACCATGCTTATGTATTTTATTTCCGCAACATTTCTTGATTTGAAACATTGTTTTTTGCAACTGTGTTTACGACACAGTTGCAAAAAACAATGTTTCAAATCAAGAAATGTTGCGGAAATAAAATTTTTGAATTTGTTGGCACCCTGTGAATTTAATAAAAGAAATTGCTCAGTATTTATAACAAAGCATATCATAGACTAAATGTAAACGTGAAATATCCCAAATATTAACATAATTGATCTGAAATAAAAATATAAAATATCCCAAATACAAACATAGAAACATCCCAAATATAAACATAGAAACATTCCAAATATAAACATAAAAAACATCTCAAATATAAGCAAAAACATTCCAAATATGAACATAAAAACATCTCAATTATAAACATAAAGATATTCCAAATATAATCATAAAAAATATCCCAGTAAAAGCACAAAATAAGCCCAAGATATGAAAATGCTGCAACTACATTTTAATGTTTACAAAGTCTACTAAAAATTTATCTTAAAATCTGTTAAATTTTTCGGAGACTTAAGTTAAAGGGCTTCCTGTATGATTAGTATATTCCAATGCTTGTATATAGCATTATTTAAAAATTCTGGATAACAAATCCTAGCTTAATATGTATAGTTTTGAAATTTAGTTAGATTTGACATTTATGAAATATTTTCTCGAAACTTTGTTCTTTTTAAGAAATGTTTCAACCGAAATTTGGGTCAGTTCATCTCATTTAACAACAATTGAATTTGCAATAATTCCGAAATTTCGTCAAATTTGGACTTTTGAGCACTTCATGAAAAGTACTCATGCAGAGAAAGTCATGAAATAATTGACCATTAAACCCATTCATTTCGGATATTTTGGGCAAAAAAAAAATTGAAATACATGTAAGTCAACCACAAAAACCACCCTTGCAGACATTTGTTATCCTTTTTTTTGTTAATAGTTCATCGTAAAATAAGCGAGAATTGGGTTGATTTCTGGAGTTTTATGGTTCGCTGAGTCTGTTCATTTTCAGCAGCTGGCATTTATAGCAAATTATAAGCTTAAAAAATTGCAGAAAAAAAATTGTACCAAAATTATTTTTTTGTGCAATTATTAACTGGAGCGAAAATATTGATTTCTGTCCTTGGGATTTTTAGAAAAAGGATTAATTCTTATGATTTCTCGTAAATTTCTATTATAAGAAGCTTAAAGTGTACGTCATAAATGGCTTACATCGGAAACTATTACAGGGTTCTCGGAAATGAAGTAAATGCCATTTTAAAAAATCTAAACTGCCCTAGCACTCTTAAAGACCTTACATTCAATGAAAAACATTTTTTAAAAATTACTTTGAAAATTGCATGTATGCTAAATTTAAATTTAGATATAAATCTTAGAAATATCTAACGTAACAGCTGCATAACCTTAGAAATACATGTATGTTATTTGTAATTCATTGTTTTTTAAAGTATGTATAAATATTCCGTGCATTCAGAATATAAAAAATGTTCTCGGAATGTAATAACTTATACATTTTCATAATATACATTGTGCAGAAGGCCTACTTATAAAAATATAAAAAAGTAGTACACTGGCAAAATACCAATAGGCTTTATAGGCTTGCCTATAATAACATGTTATTTAAATAAAATAAGAAAATTGACTAAAATTTGCTTAATTATTTATTGTTTACAAAAATAATGGAATAATGTGAGAAATATTTCAAGATTTATTAAATGTCCCATCAAAATTATGCTTAAATGCTTCTTTTATAAGTTTTACATTGTTTTTGTCAAGAAAAGTAATTTCAGAAATTTGTTTGTCATTTTTGTTATAACAATGATTTGTATTTTGCCAATTTCTGAACTTGTACATGTTTTCCAACAATTATGTTGAGCACTGTCACTGTATAACCACGTATACAGCAAAACCTGTTTAGAGTGACCGCCAAAAGACGTGCTATGCTGGTCACTGTGCACAGGTGGCCACTATACAAAGAAGGCGTGAATTAAATTAAAATAATGAACATGTACACTGTACTTATACATGTAGACTGTATTACATCTATTAAGACCACAAAACAAAAAAAAGTACATAATCATCATGTCCATGGGTTAAAGAAAGATGTAATGTGCCTCATCTGTTATCTGGTCACTTTATAAGGTACACTGACAATGTAAAAATTGCAAAACAGACAACACACACTGGTCACTTAAAACAATAGACATGTGGCCACTGGTCACTATACAGAGAATTTTTATGAAGGAAATGTATGTATACAAGAAAAAACCATACACTACAAAGTGGTCAACAAAAACAGGTGGTCACCATTCAAAGGTGGTCACTTTTCCAGGTTTCACTGTAGTTTTATATTTTAATTCCATATGGAACTAGGAAACTTCAAAACATTATTGCACAAATGCACTATAGCAACCGAGCAATTTTCCCCATGAATATTTTTATTTCCCACAGGCATGATACGCGCTTATCTTATCCGAAACAATGCAAACATAGCGAAAATATTCGTGGGTTTAGGAATTTTGGGAAAACAAAGCATTTGCTCAAATGAAGGGTCTCTAACGAGACCGAGCAAATAAATGGTGAAACCGAAAGATGGACAAAGTCTGTTTGATTTGTTTATGAAGGTGATTGATTGTGGCCGTTGAGCTTTTGGTGATACAAACACACATACTGTTGATAAATGATTTGGTAAATATTTGGGCAAAAGACTGTTGCCCAACACATGTGTGGTTCACGTTATTTCTTGCCAATTGCAGACGTCAAAATATTTGTAGAGGAAAACAAGTATTCTTGAAAACAACACTTAAAATGTGTACAAGCTTTGATTAAGTTGAAGATGTAGAGGAAATGTAAAGATTTGAAAATATACAATACGACAGATAAGATAATATTGAGTGAATAATTCAGCATTAATTGCATGTATGTCTAATAATATAATTCATTTTCAAACGTGTTTCATTTAAGTTTTTTTTCAAATGTGTTCTATTCACAGAAATGCATTAATTTTCAAATGCGTTTGATTCTCAAAAATGTATCTTCAAACACGTTTAATGCAAACGTATTTCACATAAATATTTAGTGTTCGATAAGTTTGGAATAATTCTATTGACAAAAACAATTTACTTTCGTTTACATTTTTTAAAAATATTTAATGAAATGAGTTTAATGAAAAACTTATTGAAACTTTAAAATGTTAAACATAAAAAAATTAATCTTGGACAAACTTTTTTAAGACTTTATTTTGATCTGATTACAATCTTATTTGCTCAGATTTATTGTTTCTTTTGTTATCAATTTGATGCGCTATTTACATTTTTCAATTGCAATCCTTGATCTTGGCTTAAATATAATGTTTTTAAAGACTTTTGGGACACCCGCACTTCTTCTTGGCCATTGTTTCTGTTATGAGCTGGCTATGCTTTCATTTGTCATTTCCGCTTTTGTTTCATCTCCTGTTTTATTTTTTTACTCTAATGGAAACCGGCCATTTTCATCTGCAATTTCATGCTGCATTATTTTTTCGTTGAAAACTTTTTTTTTGCTAAACTAAAATTTTACCAAAGTTTTCTTCAAGGTTACTTTTCTCTGCTTGCTCAGTATTTTTATTAAAGAAGATAACAACTTTCTGACTTCAAATTCAATTCAGTTTTGCATTGTCGAGCCAAATCTTGTTTCTTTCATTCACAGAAATTCATTTTCAAACGTAATTACTTCACAGAAATTCATTTCCACATATTTTTTACTCAAGAAATGCTTTTTCAAACGTCTTTCATTCACAGAAATTTAATTCCCCACGTTTCAATAACAGAAATGCATTTCCACACGTGTTTCATTAACAGAAATTCAATTCCACACATGATTCAATCACAGAAATGCATTTGCACGCGTGTTTCAATCACAGAAGTGCTTTTTCAGACGTGTTTCATTCACAGAAATGCATTTACACACGTTTTTCATTCACACTAAATGCAATTCCACAAGTGTTTACTTCACAGAGATGCATTCTAAAACGTGTTTCATTCACAGAAATGCATACTCAACCGTATTCACTTCACAGAAATGCATTTCCACACGTGTTTCACTCACAGAAATGCTCTTTCAAACGTGTTTCACTCACAAATGTTTTTTAAAACGTGTTTCACTCACATAAATGCCTTTCCACTCGTGTTTCACTCACAGAAATGCCTTAACACACGTGTTTCACTCACAGAAATGCTTTTTCAAACGTGTTTCACTCAAAGAAATGTTTTTTCAAACGTGTTTCACTTACAGAAATGCCTTTCCACACGTGTTTCACTCACAGAAATGCCTTTCCACTCGTGTTTCACTCACAGAAATGCATTTCTAAACATGTTTGACTCACAGAAATGCTATTTTAAACGTGTTTCACTCCCAGAAATGCATTTCCAAACATGTTTCATTCACAGAAATGCATTTTCAAACGGGTTTTGTTCACAGAAATGCATTTCCAAACGAGTTTCATTCACAGAAATGCATTTTTAAACGTGTTTACTTCACAAAAATGCTTTTTCAAACTTGTTTCATTCACAGAAAGGCATTTTCAAACGTGTTTCCAAACTAGAACACATTTACCTTTGAGATACATCTTCAATTGAACATAAGTTTAGTTTTGGTGCGCTGTTACAATGCATTTTTTAAAACTTATTTATATACATTGTGCCTCGCCTCTTGAATATTTTATTGAAAACAAAACCGATTTGTCTGAAAGTTTTTCTCCTTCAAATTTGGAAAATTTTCCGTTATTTTCCGTGACTTTATCGATTACTTTTTTTGTTCGGTTGCAATAAGCCTAGACGAGAGAGTACGTTATAACTGGAGGTAAAATAGTCAAGAAATCGATGCTTTCCTCGTTCCTGAATAATGAATTTGTCTTACCTTTTTCCTTCTACGAGCTCATTAATTTTGCACAAATTCCAGCTTTGAATTTGGTGCGTATCCTCAAACGTGTGTATTTTTCACATATTACGGAGCCTATTTATAGTCCACTAGCACTCTTGCTTGGGATGAGTTTTCTTCGTTTATAACGAAGCCTTTTATACGCTATTCCACTTTCTGCATTTCTATTCCAGCCAGATTGTAGCTCAATGGCCAAATTTTGCCACAAAACTTAAATCCTGTTCATTGATTTTTCATCTTCAGACTTAATTCAATTAAAAGTGAGCTCGACTAGCAGCGTTTTTTTATTACTAATGAGTTACTGCCTCGCTTTTGGCCGTTTTTATGCCCATTAAGCGGGTCTGGGTCAATGGGCTCTCTGTCTGACCCAAAATGTAATTTGGTGGTAATTTATGAAAAACGTTTATTTCAATATTTCCGGTTAATTAAGTTCGTTTTTATGTAAGAATAATTCCGGAGTTATTTGAAAATTTTATGTAGTTTTCAACCAAAAAAATTCAGAATAATTCAGAAGTTATCTTTTACGGGAAAATGTACTTTCATAAATCAAAATATTTAAATTAAAGAAGTTGTTTTTAACTGTTGCTAAAAAAGGTTATTTGACAATTTTTTAATTTTTATTTTTTTGAGTAATTTAAATATTATTTTTGGAAAGAAATTGCTGAAGAATTAATGCCTATTAAAGAGTGAAAATTTCAAGTTTTTTTACGTTGTAAATAATGCAAATAGATAAGAATTTACGAAAATTTGATTTGAATATATTTGAAAGTTTGAATTTTTTATGAAATAAATTGTTGTTGTACATGTATTTCAAGTAAAATTTAAATTATTTTGAAATTACCTGCTTTATTTTAAACTGATTTACTTTAGTTGGGTTGCAGGTACATTTTTTATTTTTCTTTAAATTATAAGAGTTGATAACATTAAAAACATTGAAAATATTGAGTATTTTGAGTTTGCAGTCTAAAGAGAAAGAATATTGGCGAAATGTACATATATTTCAAGTAACATTTCTATTATTTTGAATTGACCTATTGCATATAGTTTTAGTGGAACTGGGTTTTAAGTTATGTTTTCAATTGTGTAAATTTATACGTTTTTATTTGACTAATATGAATTGATGACATTTTTCACCAAAATAATATTAGTAGAATGTAACATTTTTCGTGTAAATTGTATTGGTTTTAAATTGAAATTGGAATAATTTGAGCATTTTTTTATGAAAAAAAGATTGCCTAATTTGCAAATTTATCCGATTTTTAATGTTCCAAAACTCAATTTTTAATGATGACAAATAAATGCGTAAAATTAATGAATTCGGAATTCACATTTCCCCTTATATATCTTAATTATTTTTCTGCTATTTTAATAGTCAATATATTACTGGTAGACCCTCTTAATTAAAGACTGTTACATTAATGTGAATGTAGCAGTTGTTCCCATAGGAAATTTACTTGCTTCCAGACCATTTTTTGTTTTGGTAAAATTTAACCGCGGATCATTTTATGTCATCGCAGCTTCGTTAAGTGTAACCATATGCATTTTTAATTTTCCCATTAAATTCTTGGAGGTTAATTGCGTTTCAACTTGATTTTAATGCATTCAGAGCTCATTAAGAAAACTTGTGTTTTCAAAATCTGTGAAATTCACTCGAGGTCTAACAACTCATTAATCACAGGCAGTGGCTTATGATGTGACGCGGGAACAAGGATGTTAAATTAAAATAATTAAAGCCAAGTTAAAAAACTGTAAGATTCTTCGAATAAAAGGCTTTTGATAAATTAAGGAAACAAAAGCATCTGTTTGACAATAGAGGATGTAATCAGTCATGCCTATTCAAAGGCAGTGTCCACACGAGGCAGAAACGTTTTTTTAAACGTTTTTTTTTTCTGTTTGATAAAGTAAAATACGTTATTAGTTAGAAAAAAGCGTGTTATTTGCACAAAAAAAGGTTTTTTTACCCAATGCAATCTTTGATTCCTTAAAAATATGTTAAAAATCTGTAAAATTATGAACATTCAAAATTGTACGTGTATTTTTCTGTGCATACACTGATACTTCTGTAAAGTAAGTTGTTTTTTAACTTTCCATTCTGTTTTGGGTACTTTTCACTCTTGTTTCCTATAGTACTTAGTCTGTTTCCGGTTATTTCAGTAACTTCAGTTGTTGGTCAATTTCCTGTAGTTTTCTCTCAACTTCCTGCACTTTTCACTCAACTTCCTGCACTTGTCACTCTACTTCCTGCACTTGTCACTCTACTTCCTGCACTTGTCACTCTACTTCCTGCACTTGTCACTTTACTTCCTGCACTTGTCACTCTACTTCCTGCACTTGTCACTCTACTTCCTGCACTTGTCACTTTATTTCCTGCACTTGTCACTTTACTTCCTGCACTTGTCACCCTACTTCCTGCACTTGTCACCCTACTTCCTACACTTTGCTCTCCACTTCCTACAAGTTTTTTTAGCTTTTTTCATTGTGACAATTTTTTTTATTTTTCTTGCCTGCCTTTTTACAGAATTCACCATCAATCTTTCTAAATTTTTGAAATCTTTTCTTGATTTTGAATATTTGGCACTTTTTCTAATAATCTTTTTTTGAAAACATCTATACAACATTTTTGGCATCGCGTCATCATCATCATAAATGACTTAATTAAAATAACTGCAAGATTTGACGAGTTTCTCATTAGTTGTTTTAGAAGCATTTGCTTTTTCATTCTTCAATTTATGTCCGGCTTTGTTTTTTTATAGGAATGGCGCTGTAGTCAATTTCCTAAAAATAGCCTTTGATGAGCATTTTTATGTCGCCACACTTATTGTTAGAAATTGTCTATTTGCCAGTTTAGATCCTGCTTGTTTTTATCAAATGAAAATACTCGCAAGGTGCTTTCGGAGTTAATTTGAAAAGGGGATTTTTTGGCGAAATTGTAATCATCGCGTCTTTCATTGTCTTGTGTCTTTCATTGTGTGACCAAGAACAGTAATGACGATGAGGATTAGAGTGGACTGCAGGCTCGTGAGCTTGACCACTCGGACGTCTCAATTGCCTTTGATTTCGCTTTGATTTGAGTGGATCCAACAAAGGAGAACAAATTGAATCTTCTTAATTGTAGAGCGAAATCTATATAGGTTTATTGCCGCTGCTGACCACTGGTCAGCCCGAAAGCTATTTGGGCTTCAAAATCGCTTTTGCTCTTTCTCGGCCAAAGGATGTGGACAATATAGCAAATTGTGTCCAACTAATTGCTTTTACTCGCTAGGCCTGTTTTTAGGACTTAAACAAGTGTTGTTGTTGTTGTGATGGTCTTCATAAAAATGGACAATAGATGGCGCTACGCGTATCTTAAACTAATGTTGTGATTATGGCTGGCTCGAGGGACATTTTGCTATCGAAATATCAACTTGGTTATTCATTATTTGACCCTTAGGCTCGAAGTTATTCATACAATAGGATGACCTTTTTTGGGTGTTTCATAAATTTTCTGTATCGATTTTTTGATTTCCATGGCTGTTGTTTGGCGAGGTGTTAATGAACCCTTAAATTAACTGGCTTCATAAAATGTATGTCAATACCCTCGATAAAGTTCGAAGCTTTTAGAGAGACTCGATCTGATAAAACATTTAAATTCAGGTGATGCATATTTAAATTAAAAATAGATAAATCTTAATAACATTATTTAAAATTAAAAGAAAAAAACAACATAATTTAATTCCTTACATATATTAAATTCTAAATAGGATTAAATAAGTTTTTGGAAAAAAAAACGTATTTCAATTTTGGAAACGATACTTAAATTCTGAAAAAAATATATTTTATGGTACAAATATTCAAATTCAGGAAGAAAATATTTGTATTACAAATATATAGTGCATTTAACATTTATGGAAATATATGTACAAAATGTAGATTATATAAAACTTAAAAAAACATTAAAAATATTTCAAATTCTGTTGATTAATAATGCGGTGAAACACAAACACATATTAACATTTTAGAAAAAAATATTTATCCTGGAAACAAATATTTAAATTCTTCAAAAATGTTTAATTTATTTAACAAAAAAAAATTACGAAAAATATTTGAATTATGTTGGGAAAATATTGTATAAACATAGTTAATAAAAACATAAATTCATTAGTAACTAATTAAACTGAATTTACACAAAAAAATGTTGGATAATTATTTGAAAGAAAAAAATTTTTAAACAAATGTTTTTACTGTTTAAAATAACGTGGAAAAAACACCTTAATAAATCTCAATTTACATTTAAAACAATGCTTGATAATTTTAATACAAATATTTTTGCTCTTTAAAAAAATGTAAACTCTGATAAAATAGCTAAATGAGACAGACTAAATTTATTCCAAAAAAACCTATTTGATAATTAGTTTGAAGAAAATATTTTAATACAAATATTTTTTTAAAAAAAAACCATGGAAAAATTATCTAAATGAAACTAAATTTACAACAATAAAAACAATGCTCGATAATGTTAATCCAAACATTTTTGCTCTTAAAAAATCTAAACTCTGGATAAATAGCTAAACGAAACTCTTAATTTACACCAAGAAAAAAAATGTTTGATAATTAGTTTAAAGATATAAAGCAGGGTTCCCACATTTCTGGGAAACCTGGGAAACCTGGAATTGTCAGGGGACTTTTTTTGGTCAGGGGAAACCTGGCATTGTCAGGGGATTTTAGAAATTTGTGTGAAAAGTCAGGGGATTTTAGAAATTTGTGTGAAAAGTCAGGGGATTTTTTACCCAGCCAGGCATTTAACTTTCAACACAAGAAATCTTAGCCACCAAAAAAAACGAAAGTTATTGGATGATGCAGCCAAGAAATTTCGTGCAATTGATAT
>JAQGBX010005637.1:0-13423 GCA_034698745.1 Megaphyllum sjaelandicum
CGCACCGCATGGACGCGTGGCTGCAACCAGTGCCAGCGATCGAAGATATCACGGCACACCCATGACGCTTTGGGTTCATTCCCGCTGCCAGACCACCGCTTCGAACATGTCTACATCGACATTGTTGGACCTCTCCCGCCTTCATGGAGCTACACATACGCCCTCACCTGCGTCGAGCGTTTCACTAGGTGGCCAGAGGTTTTCCCTATTAAGGATATGACTGCGGAAACGGTGGCCCGTGCCTTCGTCGGGGGATGGGTCTCACGCTTCGGGGCACCCGCCCGTATCACTTCGGACCAGGGTCTGCAGTTCAAATCCGCACTTTTCGCATCGTTGGCAGCACTGCTGGTCGCGGAACGGATTCGCACGACGCCTTATCATCCGGCGGCGAACGGAATGGTAGAACGCTTTCACCGGCAGCTCAAGGCGTCCATCGAGTGTGACGCGACGGAACGATGGGTCGACGTTCTCCCCATCGTTTTACTCGGGCTCTGGACAGCGGTCAAGGAGGACCTGGGAGTCTCCGTTGCAGAGATGGTCTACGGCACCACCCTGCAACTTCCCGGCGAATTCTTTGAGCCCGGCACAGTCGCGGTCGACCCTGCTAACTTCGCCAGTCAACTTCGCGAGCGGATAAAGCGCCTGCGGCCAACACCGGGTACGACGCACGGGCATGCGCCCGTCTACATTCCCGCAAATCTGGCGACAGCGACGCACGTGTTTTTGCGGCACGACGCCATCCGCCGACCGCTCCAGCAACCCTACGACGGTCCGTTCTAAGTCCTGTCTCGGCAGGGGAGAACTTACACCCTGCTGGTTCGGGGCAAGCGCACAACCATCGGGACAGACCGTCTTAAGCCAGCATTCCAGGGACTTGACACAGCGGATGATGCGGCCAACGCCCAGCGACCAAGACGGGCTCCGCCGCAACCGGCTTCGCCGGCGCCGATTCCTACACAAGGAACTGCGTCACGCAGTGCAACCTCAGCAAGGACAGCTGCACCGACCAATGCAACGCAGCCGGCGCAGTCGCGCTTTCCAGTCCTCGCATCTCGATGACGGTCTACCTCGCCGGTCGTCACGCGCTATGGCCGACGCGTTACGGTAAACCGTCGTTACAGTAACGTTGTCACTGGCAAGGGAGTACTGTAGCGACCACGTGGCAACCCAAAAACGTTGCCCGTGCGTTTTTCGATCCCCTGTGCGTCACCCGCATGTGACGCATCCCGGGGATCAAACGCGTCATAACGATACCCTAAAGACCGGGCATAAAGGTCGGCCTCCAACCTTTACCGGTCTCTTCGTTTTTTCGACGCCAACACGGACGTACGCACGTCCTCGACCTCGGGATCAAACGACCTAGCACGTGCTAGGCCTTGATCGCATCGACCGCGTTTTTGCTGGCCACGTGGCCTCAGATTGGACTTCAATTTATTTTCGTTTATTTCGCGTTGCCTTTCGCAATTAATTTCAATCAGTTTTCGTTTGTTTTTATTGAACCTGGGATTGTAAATACGTGTAAATAAACCTTTATATACTCTCTGCAATTCTCCGCTTCCATCAGTCATCCAAAAATGCTAAAGAATGTTCCAACCCCAATATTAAAGAAATCATTACAAAGAGCAAACTCCCGGCAAACTTTAACTCCACAAATTTCCTAGAAGAGTTCCTTGGCAACATCCAAGAGCATCACATGTGGCTACTCTATAGACTAGCCACCTGTTACACTAAAGAATTAAACCTCCTAACTACAACTAACCCTAAC
Organism: Megaphyllum sjaelandicum; assembly: GCA_034698745.1. NCBI lineage: Eukaryota > Metazoa > Arthropoda > Diplopoda > Julida > Julidae > Megaphyllum > Megaphyllum sjaelandicum. The sequence continues at coordinate 1,766 of JAQGBX010005637.1, forward strand.
CAACTCAACCCGACAAATACTCAATAAAATATAGAAAAAACAGCCAGAAGGGGCTGAGACCCCTTAATGCTGCAACTACTTTTAAAAGTCATTGCTGTTTTCCAAGATATTTTTAATGTAGTTTATCACATGGCCGACAAAATTAAAATATATATATATATATATTTCTTATAACACCATTTGTAAGGAAAATTTGGTGATTGCTGCAATTCTGTAAATTGTAGAATTACATAAATTCTACAATATAGGCTACACTATAATAACCTTGTTTGCTTTTGATCACAATTATTTAATATCTAAAAACATGTTTTTGCTATACTTGCAGCCTTCATGTTGGCAGACCAAGGACGTGACGTATTTGTAATCAGCCTTAGAGGCACTGAAAATAGTCTTGGTCATACTAACTTGTCTTCAACAGACGCAGAATATTGGTTTTTTAGGTATTGATAATTTAATATCTTCCTTAAAATAATTCCTGTATTAGAAATCCGCAAAATGTCACTACATGTTAGTTCACCATTAACAAAATACAATTTTATTGTGTCGTTAAATGAGAAATAACTTCCATATTCCTTATAACAAATTAAAATTAAAAAAAACAAAAAAAAATCGGTGAATTGAATAATGAATATCAAAATATCTTAAATGATGATGTCCACGACTTAATACGAACTAATGCATAGAATTTTACAAGTTTCGCAAGTTTAAACCAAGTGTGTTTTCTTTTAATTTAAAAAAACCTTGTTATACATGTATATCAGATCGTCTTCTTTTCGTAAACATATTTAAGATGTTTGCATTTTCTATGGGAAAAAATGTTTAAAAACCTTACTGCATGGGACATTCCCTCAATTTGCATTGAGGGAAAAAAAACATTCAAATTAAAAATCTAATAAACTAAAATTCTTTTAATATTAGCTTCGATGAATTTGCGATATATGACATGCCATCTGCTGTGGATTACATTCTTAGCATCACAGGTCATACCACTCTATATATAGGTGGTCATTCTCTCGGAGGTGGATTACCGTATATTTTCTTGTCTGCACTACCTCAATATAACGCCAAGGTATGTATAATATCGGATGAAACTGTGAACCACACGGTTAACTGATTCGGAGTACTATGACAGAAACGGAAAGCTTTCTAAATGATTCATTTGAAAAATTTCCAAAAGGAACATAAGCGTCGACCAATGATAGCACGTATTACCATATTGGCACCTTTATTTCCTTAAAACAAACGAAAATGTCTAAGGTCAAAGAATACACAATAACGTGAATACATAAGTATACATAGTGGGGCATATGTCTGGGCCTCTCAAATATCTTTACCACCTCAGGCGCTAGGTAAAATGTGCTTACATCAGTAAATAGGATGTGATGTGAGAACTCCAGAAGCCAAGTCAAACATTACAGTGCACGTCAATTTCATGGCGCGGCGATTTTAAACGCTAAACTGTAGGAAATAAAGAAAATCTTGAAATTAGAAAGTTGGTCAGTGTTGCATAATTAGTGCAATAATAGTGCTTGTGACATTTATTATTGCTCGCATATCTTACAATTTACCTGGTTTTTAGCAGATGTGTGCATCCTTGCATAGCATTTTTGTAAGGCAGGAAAGCTCAACTGACCTGTCCACATGAAATGACTCATGGATTGTATGTTATGATTACATATAAGCAGTGCATATTTTGTATTGTTACATCATACATATATATCTATTTGTTGGTAAAGAACATTAAACAAAGGTACCTTGATCTTGTTGTGCTTCCCTTTAGCCGATTTCATTCTGTATAGGCAGTATAGCAGGACATGACTTGAATGCATTCAATTGTGCAATTGACCAGCCCCTGACGACTTGGTGATAGCATTTCTGCCTTGCATAGATTCTATGCAAGGATGCAAACACCTGCAAAACCCAGGTACGATGTTAGATATGCGAGCAATAATAAATGTCAAAAGCTTAATTATTGCACTAATTATGCAACGCTGACCAACTTTCTAATTCGAGGATTTGCTCTATCTCCTAAGGTTTAGCTTTTACAGTCGCATGCGCTATGAAATTGACGTGCACTGAAATGTTTGACATGGCTTCTGGAGTCATCACATCCTATTCACTGATGTAAGCACATTTTACCTAGCGCCTGAGGTGGTAAAGATATTTGAGAAGCAGGGCTCCGGAGCCACATGTGGCTCTTTCGATGTCAAGATGTGGCTCTCCTAACAAAATACCATTACAGGGTTCCCCTAGAAATTTCATTTTCAACTTCCCTGACTTTTCCAGGATTAAAAAAAATTCCTTGAACAATGACAGCGTGAAAAATTGACATTTTCTAAAATGTTGTATTCGGTAAATGTTGGACTTTAGTACACGGAAAACGTGCATGGGTAATTTTGCCAATTTGTACTCGGAAGACGTGGAAAACTTTGCTAATTTGTACTAGGAAACGTGGAAAATTTTGCAAATTTGTACTCATAAAAGGTGGAAAGTTTCGCAAATTTGTACTCAGAAAACGTAATAAACTTCGCAAATTTGTACTCAGAAAAGGTGGAAAATTTTGCAAATTTGAACTCAGAAAAGGACGGTGGACAATTTTGCAAATTTGTACTCAGAAAAGGTGGACAATTTTGCAAATTCGTACTCAGAAAAGGTAGAAAATTTTGCAAATTTGTACTCAGAAAACGTGGAAAATTTTGCAAATTTGTACTTTGAAAATGTGGACAATTTTTGCACATTTTAACTCGAAAAATGGGCCCCGGGTTAACCTTGTAGATTCTAGAAGTATTAATTTTGAATCGCCGTGACTGCATGCGTTGAATTTTCCTGACTTTTTTAAAATAAACTAATCTTTCCTGACTTTTCCAGGTCATTCTCAACTTCCCTAACTTTTCCAGGTTTTCAGGTCTGGGGGAACCCTGCATAATATTAAATAATATTGAAACAATAATATTACAGTAGTGGCTCTTTAAAAACTGGGAAATTTTGTAAATTGTAACTTTTGGCTCTGCGGTCTCAAAAGGTTGCCGACCCATGGTATAGAGTAACGTAACAGTTTCAGTCTAATACCAACACGTTACAAACTTAGGATCTTTGTTCATGTCCAGAAATAGTAATGTCAGGGATTAAAAATTTCACACTTGCTGAAATATGCAAAAATGTACCAAGTCCTAGGGAACCCAGTGCAGCTGCTGGTGTAGAACTTAATGGATGATTAGCTTTGATACCCCCTTCTTTGATCCACCACCATTCAGATAAGCTCATAAAATACCTATAAGTTTCCACCCTTGATATTTAACGAATATCGCCAAAATTTTACCAATTATTATAATTTCTAAAATACCTTAAATTTTTTTAATTTAACAATTTCTCAGATGTGCCATCATTAACACAAACTGTTTAAAAAATTTATGGGGGGGGGCAGTCAGTTATCTGGGGTGGGCAAGGCCCACCAGGCACACTACCTAGTTATGCCACTATTGAACACAGAATAATCACAGCATATCTATTGCTGGAATCTAAGACACCCAGACAAAGATCAAACAATTTCACATAAAACAAAATGGAGGATATCATGTTGAGCAGTTATGAAGGAGCTAACACGTAAAAACAATTTTTCACGAATAAAAAGATGCAGATATATAGTACAATGCATGAGCGTACATGTACATGCAGGTATATTTGCAAAAAGTCATGGCCAGTATTACTATTGGCAAATTGCCAGCTACATTTTTGAAAATGCTTATTGTAAATACGTACAGTAAGGCAATTTTTTCTCAAATCAATAAAAATACAATCTATTTCACAAAACAAGCAAACGTTTTATGAATTTCGCACAAAACAATAAAATTACAATAGGGGTACTCAAAACTGTAGATTAAGGCTAGCAGTTTTGCCTGCCTGTAAGTGGTTGGAACTATTTTGCTGACCTTTACACTCGTTGACATTGAGGTGTCATCTAGGTCAAAGAATCCAGTATTCCTATTGGCAAAACGAAAGTACAGTCCACTGATGGCACCAAGAAAATCTGCCAGGCAAAAACCATCGGCAGATTTTCTTGGTGCCAGCAGTTGACTGTTTTTCCGTTTTGCCAATAGGAATACTGGATTCTTTGACCTAGCTGTCACCTAGATGTCAACACATGTAAAGGTCAGCAGACCAGTTCAAGCCACTTACTTACATTCACAACTGCTAGCCTTAATCTATAGATTTGAGTACCCCTAATATTACTGATCTAGAGATATAGCTACACTATGTGGGTAAACCAAATCTTGCAAAACAGCAGACAATGTATTAACTTCTTGATGCGTGGGTAAAAGCAAACCCTCTTTACAGCAGACAGTCAGGAAAAATATTTGCTGGAAAGTGTTTTTTCCTTTCATCTTTGTCGGCAATCATGACGATGTTGACAACTTGTAGAGGTTGTTGTAGACTGTGCCACTTTCCTCGCTTGATAAGAGTGGGCAGGTATTCATTTACCCACTGCTTTGAGAAATGATCTGCAAACCATTGTACAAGTTTCCACTGCTGATTTGGGATGAAATCACTATCACTGAACTCGCCCAGCAGCTGAGAAGCACTTGAACCATGCATCAAGAAGTGATTAGGTGTTAAAGCTTCATAATCCGCTGAATCACATGACACATAGGAGAGGGGCCTGCTATTCACAATATTTTCCACCTTACAGAACAAGGTGAGCAGGGTTTCATCGTTGACAATTCTAAAGCTCAAAACTGCCATTATTGCAGTTTTCACTGACCGCACAAGACGCTCCCCAGCACTGCACATATGTGGAGATTTAAGTAGGTGGAAATGCCTCTTAACCCCACAGTTAGAGCATTCTTGTTTTAGTTGGCCTCCAAGGCCTCTGTTAGCACTCGATCTGCTCCTCTAAAATTTCTTCTATTGTCAGAACAGATTCTCTTTGGTAGGCCTCTACATGCTACCAAGTGGCAGATGGCTTGATTCCCAGAAGTTGTGCCTAATTTGTAAGCAATCTCCAAGTAAACAGCTCTTGTAGTTAGACAGGTGAAAAGAACCACACATCTATTCTCTCAATCTCTACCCCGAACCACTTCTATTAATCTAAAGTAGTGCAATCCAGAGTTGTAAAATTGGGAACATTCATGCTCCAATCTGGTTGGTGGAAGTTGCCCCATCCTTGGCTTCACCTTGCAAACTGTGTAGTTTGCAGAAATGTTTAGAATTCCTCTTCGTATTCCAATAGTCCAATAGCGTTGTCGAAGTTTATTCACAATTGCTTTTCGTCCAGTGTGTGAGAATTTGCATGCTAATGCTGTAGAAGCACACTAAGAATGAATGGCATGAACCAAGGATGACTGGATGTTTGACAGCAGATTTGACTATAGCATTGTCAATCCTTCCACCCAGTCTATTGATACCATCATCATTCAAATACAGTGAGTAGAGAGATCTTGGTGGCTTCTTGAATTTCCCCAACTTGAAATGACACAAATTGTTTAAATTAAAATGTATCGCTTCTTATCCAATAGAGGAAAGTCATAAAATCTGTCCAGTAGGTTGTTACACTGGAGAGAATGTTCAGTTCCTTTTGAATTGTTCTACCAATTCTTGCAGCTGTAACAGCACCTTGCAGCTCCAAACGTGGAATTGACATCAATTTGAGAGGAGCAACCCTGGCTTTTGCAAAAACCAAAGAGACATCAGCTACTCCCTTCATTTCCAATCGTAGGTTTGCAACAGAAGCAAAGGCCTTGTCACTTGCATAAGAAAAATATGAAGTTGCCGATCCTTGGCATTGCATAAATTTCCAAAGTACATTTAAGGAATCTTTACTCCTTTTGCTACCTTTAACTCAATCACCCATTGTTGCCATTGATCATTAACTATCTAGTAGTTCATCATCCCAGCCAATGCCACTTCTCTGAACGTTTTGTAGAATGACCTTTGCTTGCATTATGAAGTGAGACCGAAGTCCAAGAGGATCAAAGATGGACATCACAATCTTTAAAATCTTTTTTAGTTGAAATCTTCTCCCCACTAACCAATTCAGGATCCATACTTTGAAATATCAAATTAAAGACAAATTCATCATCTTCTGCATTCAACAACATTCCCAGGACTCTTTCTGTAGGCAAGTCCTTTCCAGGATAAAGATCCTTGAAGTTCGACTTGGGCACATGTTGTAAAACTGCTCTTGAGCTGCAAATCCAATTGCATATGTGAAAACCACCTCTCTAGTGAACTTCCATGATGTCTTTGATTAGCTTTATAGCATCATTTTCTGCACCTTCCAGATAACTATCCATGTAATGATCATCTCGGATGGCCTTAAATGCCTCAGGGTATTCTTTCAAATGTTGTTTGGCATTTTGATGCTAGATTCCATTAGCCAAAAAATGGTAAACTTTTGCTCCAAAAATCATGGACTCCATTTCATTAACATCAGGAGAACGACATCGGTCTTTACCTCTCCAAAAAATTGTTGAGAGCATCTGTCATTTAGAATTATCTTGATTGAAGGGAAAGTCTTTTATCAGCAGAAATACCAATTTCGTTTCGACGAAACCGCATCAAAATTGCTCCTAATGAGTTCAGCAAGTCAGGTCCAACCAGCAAGTTGCTGATGCATCGAACACAATCCGTACTTTTCCAGGTTTTTAAGGATGTTACCCCAAAATGTGGAAGGTACCAGGTTCTGGGAGTTCTGACAGCTGCTTCTTTTTTCGAAAGCTTCCTGGCATAACCCTTTTCAAAGTTTTCATTTATCTTTGAATAGTACATCTCTGAAAACTTTGGTTCCTTATCCAACATCCACTCTAGCGAGTACAATCTGAGTAAGGCCATAGGTTTACTTTCCGGGAGCTTGACATCATTGCTTTTCCGTAGGAGACCAGTCTGAAACCTTCCTTCAATTTTCTGTGATGTCTTGCCCAGTGTTTCCATGGCTCTTTTGCAATCTTTTGATATGGGTTTTGGTGCAGCCTGTACACCAAACACCTCAGTTGAAAATGATGACTTGATTGGTTGATGCAACCTCTCATCATCCGTACTCTCCATTTCCATAGAATGGGATGTGTATTGCCGACCAATCTCTGACTTCTTTTCCAGATTTTCATAAATGATCCATCCAAGTCTAGTTAGAGTATTAACAGGTCCATTCCAAGGACCTTCAACAACCTTTTGTGGTACAAGTAACTTCCAGTTGTTTTTCTCCAATAGGAATTGTAGGTTTTGCCTCTTCCAGAGATGGCCAATTTTGACAGATGTATCTCCAATGCTCTGCAATGTCCTTAGGTTGAGTGACTTGGTTGTCCTCACATCAAAAAAATTATATTGTTTTGCATCTTTTCCAGCATCATGGACCTTCAAGAAAACTAATTTCGAATCCGCTTCTTCTTTGGTGACACTGTTCAGCCACTGTCTCGAATGGTTCAGGAATCCCCTGAAGTCCCAACTTGTTGAGCAATCATTCAGCCTTGCAAATGTCAACTTCACCTTTGGGTTTTGTGAGTATAATTGGTGCTACTCTTAACAACACCCTTCTTGTGGAATGGATGTTGTGGTGCGAGAGCTCTTTTGCAACCACCTTCACTGCCTCTTTTGTAGGCTTAGGTTGTTCTTCATCCTTTAAAAATTCATTTTCTGTTAGGGTAGATTTCTTGTGAAGCAAAGTGTGATGCTTCTATTTGCCGCCATGTGCCTCACAAGAAAACTAACTTGCATTCAGATCCACGATGCCCTCGCTTCAAGCAATTGAAACAGCCACTTGTCTTTGATAAAGTCCTGCTTTGACTGGTCACTGAGCTTTACAAAGCTTCTACTCTTGTAAATTGAGGGTCCTTTTTTGTCGAAATGTCTGCATGTAAACATGGTCTTGTTACATGCAGACTTGATATCCACACTTTAAGGACAGCACATGGTATGCTCGATTTTCTTTTCTTTGTTTCTTGGTTAGTTTGATCTTTAGCTTTATTTTCACTAACCAGCTTTAGTAGAAGGTCACGCGTGACATCCTTTGTGAACTTAATTATCCATTCTGCAAATGTAGTGAGCAAGATTCCATCTTGTGCATCTGACTTTAGATCTCTGGCTTATACTGTAAATATGTTTGTTGGTAATTTCCCTACAAGTTCATCCAATAGAATCTGGTTTCACATGTGATGATCCCTCTTTAGTGATCTAATTGTGACATCCAGATGCTGCACTGCTCTGGAAAATTCCATAACAGTGTGGATCATCCTCATTTGGTGCCTTGACCTTCCTTGCCTTCCTGATCAATGTTTTGATGATCAGTTCCGGGCAGCCAAAGCTGTCTTCCAAGATCTTCACAGCCTTATCAACGGAGTCTAAGGAAACAAGTAGAGGCTGGATAGCCAGCAGAGCCATGTCTCAAACATTTCTTCAGTCGATACATGTTTTTCTGGTTAGAAAAAACTGCAGGCCTTTGTAGTTTCTTGGTACTGAGAAATAAACTCCAAACCATTCCTCAGGATTCCCTTTGCCTTTCGTCTGCAGAGCAAAAAACTTCTCCTTATTTTGCATTTTGTCATTGACCTTTTGTTGAACAAGAGCAGCAGTTGACTAAATTTGTACCTTTGCTGCCTCTTCTTGTGCTTTAGCAATTGCTGCCAATGTCACAGCTAAAGTGTCCAATGCTTGATTTGATGGTGATGTTGTCCAGTCTTGAAATCCAGGACTTCAAGTTGAACACCTTCTCTTGAGCTTCAGCCCTTGCTCTAAGTTGAGCCTTCTTTAACCCTGTAATGACCTTGGCTACGAACAGTTCTGCATCCCGTTGAGGCCATAATAATTCAGATCGAATCGGTCGAACAGAGCAATATGATCACTCTGAACGGTCGTCATCTTCCGGAGTTGCCAATCTTGTTGTTTTTCGTTGTTGTTCCATACTAGAAAAAAACTTGGCTGAATCTGTTATTGGTGAGGAAAACATCTCACAATAAGTTACATCAGTAGATTGCCCTGGTTGGCTTGGTGAAGGTTGATTTCCCCAAGCCACCTCATCTATCACCTTTTCCAGGTTTGAATGAGACATAACTGAATGACAGCACTCACTGTAATGAAGAAATACTAGTCCACATATTCAGTCTAGCTGTTGATATTTAGAGCACAATGAAAGTAACTGCACTGTCCACAGGAACAACAAAAAGTCATCTCACTGTCCACAGGAACAACAAAAGTCACCTCACTGTCCACAAAAATCAATTTTTAGTTTCAGCACTGTAATCTAAACTGTGATCATCCACTGTAATCCAAATAGCTGACTGATCCGGCTCGATGGACCATGTAAAAAAATCCGAATGTGTTTTTGGAGAAATTAAATTAAATTCAATTTTAATAAATGCAGAACATTTATTCCTTCCAAGTTAAACATACAATTACAAATGAACAACTCAGGATGATATTAAAAAACAAAGAAGGCATAACTTAAAAGAGCAGCCAAACTTTACTGCTGCTTCTGCCAAATTTAAATTCAAGTCTGACTGTTCCAGTAATGCACAGCCAAAAAAGATAACCATGCATGCATGGACTAACTAATCCATGCAAGAAACAAAGTTAAGAGTAGCTTAAACTAAGCTAAACGTAGCACTAAAATAAACATTAGGGATAGACAGAATGAAAAATCCATTAAAATCAGCACTGACTATTGCGGATATTTAATACCTAAACAAGAGGGAAGAAACAAGCACTCCTTCCCCTCAAGCCATGGTCAGGCAGCAAACACTAAGCATGTTTAATGGATGAAAATGCAATTTTAAGAATTGCCAAAATTAAAAATCTGAAAACATGCAAACCAAAAAATATATCAATCCACAAAATTTAATTCAAATCAAAACAATCATTAAATTAATAAAAGTTATCAACAACAGATCAGACACCAGTAAAAGTTTAGAAATTGGCAAAAAAAATGTTAAACATGTTTATCTATAATAACATTCAATTTGAAAGTACAATGAGAATTAACTAAATAATTTGCTTAAATTATCTATTTTCTGGGCAAAAATAACGGGCATATTAGGGGTTGTCGACTGAAGGACGTGTTTTTTGTGGGCTCCGGCGTTTTTCAAATTTTTGATTTTTCTGGTGTGGATTGGCAATTGCTTTAGATGAGAATGTGATCGTTAATTGTGGTTGTTAATAGTAATTCTTTTAGAGAAGGCGCATTAATAGTGTTTGATAGCATTAATAGCTATCCTTGGCATTGTTTCTCACACTTGAGACCACAAGCGTCTAGATAGGCCTACGTGCACATGCAGCGTAGGCAAATTACAAGGGAAGTAAACATTTATTCGCGGATTTAATTATTCAATTAATTAATTTCGTTTTTTTCTTCTTTTTGAAGTACCAACGATTAAATTGAAACCATTTAATACTTTTTTCCCTTTGTTACATTGTTGCAATTCCAATAACAAATTTTTTACAATCTGTTCAATATTTTTACATTAATTAGGATTGAAATTATCGTTCCTTTAGAATTTTAAAGACAAATTCTAAACAGAGTACTAGATTAAACCTACATATCGTTATTTACTCATTTCTAACCTAAATTTTTTTTCGTCATGGCACCACCGCATGTTACACCAAAGGCGGGAGTTCTTACTCGGACTGTCAAGGCAGCAAGTGATAATGCTGCCATTGAAAGGGAGATCAGAGAGCTCAAGGAAATTTTCCAGAGCTCAAAAATTTTTGAATATTCTTGCTGAGCACTCTCCGGAGAAACTTAACAAAGCTCCAACACGTGGCACTAGTATGCTAGAACTGCTTATTACCAATAGACCAGATAGTGTATTGAGTATTAAGAATAACTACGGCATTGGTGACCATGATCAACTAATAGTTTCGAATTTTTCATTCCTGCCAAAAGTAAGCTGCCCTCAAAAACGTTCAGTACTACAATTAAAAAAGGCCGACTAGGTAGGGCTTAAACATTATGTAGTAAAAAACTTAACTAAGTTTAAACCTGCAAAAACAAATTCTAGTGTGGATAATAAATAGGAGCATTTCAAAACCACATTTGCCAGTGGTCTGGATCTTTTTGCCCCAAAAAGTTAGTCAGCTCCAACAATGAACCACTGTGGTACACAACTGAAATTCGCCGAATCATCAGACAGCAACGAATAGTTAGGAACAAGCTGCGGCATGGAGCGAACACTACGTTAAAAAAATTTTACTAAATTACGACCAGAGCTTAAAAAACTGCTATCTAAGACGCACTTAGAGTTTAGAAATACAATCTTAGGAACATCACTTAAGTCTAATCCTAAATTTTTTTGGAATACGTCAAATCCTTGCGAAAAAATAATAATAATGCTGTTAATGTCCTGATTAACAGTAGCAAACAAGCTGGTATTAGTGAAACAGCTACTGCCAGCATGCTTAATTCCCAATTTCAAAGCGTGTTCACTATCGAGGATGGAAGTTTGCCAGCTGAACTTCCTAAGCTAACGCACAATCTAATGCCAAAAATAGTGGTTAGTGGACGTAAGGTGCTTAATCTTGTTTTATCTCTTAATAAAAATAAATCATCAGGACCAGACAAACTCTCACCTAGAGATCTAAAAGAATTATCCCACGAAATAACTCCATTCCTAACTGACCTGTTTAAACATTCTCTAGATTCTGGAACAGTTCCACAGGAATGGAAAATCCTCATCA
>JAQGBX010005638.1:0-13422 GCA_034698745.1 Megaphyllum sjaelandicum
ACAAAATTGCGCTATTTCTCACTTTTTCCGAGCACAAATTTTCAACATTTTCCGAATACAATTTTTTTTTAAAAATTAAAAAAAAAATTTCTTTGTTAATTTTCAAAATTGTCGTTTGCAAAATTTAAAAAAAAATATATTTTCCAGTGTCAATTTTGGAAAATTTCAATTTTTCACGTTGTTATTGGTCAGGAAAATTTTTTTTGAAACCTGGAAAAGTCAGGGAAAAGTCAGGGAAGTTAAAAATGAAATTTCTGGGGGAACTCTGAATATTTTTTACGCAAATTTCAATACTTTTGACAAAATTCGAGTAAGTAAATTCACCTTCAAGATGGCGTAGTAAGCGTAGGCTTCGCTAAACATCTCGTTGGCTTCAACCTGAAAAATAATGAAAATTTAAGTGAAAAAATTCGAATTTGTACTTTCTCGAAAACTTTTTTAGACAGAAATATTGGCTCACTTTTTTCAAAATTGTGTCGAGGTTTTGCTCGTTGAGGAGCAGAAAAAAGTTACTGGCTCGCATCAATCGCAACTGATTCAATCGATGGTCAATTTCAGACACATTTTTTAAGTTTATGAACACGTGTCTGATGCCTGTGTTGACCAACAACCTTCCGTAATTGTGCCGCAAATCTATCGTAATTTTATCATAAAAATATAATTTTTATTTTTCAAATATTAACATTTTTTTTTCAGTAAGAGTTATTACATTTTAACCAAAAGTGAAATTTAATTAACTGATTGTAATCAATTTTTCAAAAGTGAAATATAAAACAAAACAATTTTTAAGAAAATTATATTATAATATGACAAAAAAAATTAAATAAATTTTTGTCAAAAATTTTGTCAAAAATTACAACTTTTTTGTAAAATATGCAGTGCTAACCTTTTTTTTTAAATTGGGCGACTTTTTCATATAAGATGTTTTGTTTTATAATTAAATTTTGAAAATGGAGTTCGATTTCCGTAAATTATTTAAAAATCCGTAAACATTGTATAAAAATGATATAATTTTAAAAATAAAATTATCACGAAGCAATAATTACATTTTCCCCTAATTTCCCTTAAAAAATATCATTATTTAAATATAATAATTTCATTTTTATATCAAATATCAAGTTTTCGAAAGAATATTATAATTTTTGAATATCTTTTATATTCAATTTATTCAATTTATTGAATATCTTTTATATTCAAAAATTATAATATAGACTTAAAAACAAGCATTATTAAAATATAATTAATATAAAAAAAATTATATTTTTGACAAAAAAATTAATTATATTTCAATAATGCTTGTTTTTAAGTCATATTATAATTTTTGAATATAAAAGATATTCAGTAAATTGAATAAAAAAGATATTCAAAAATTATAATATTCTTTCGAAAACTTGATATTTTATATAAAAATGAAATTATTATATTTAAATAACGATATTTTTGTAGTGAAATTAGGAAAAAATGTAATTATTGTTACGTAATAATTTTATTTTAAAAATTATATTATTTTTATACAATGCTTACGGATTTTTATTTAATTTACGGAAATCGAACTCAATTTTCAAAATTTAAATATAAAACAAAACAAATTATATGAAAAAGTCTCCCGATTTTTTAAAAAAAAAAGGTTAGCACTGCATATTTTACAAAAAAAAAGTTATAATTTTTGACAAAATTTTTGACAAAAATATAATTTCGTGAGTATACTAAAACAACTACGTAAGATTTCAACTATGAATTTCTCGAAATATATTTACCAAAAGTTTGGTCGAAAATTACCGCGATGTTTTTCAAGTTGAGCCCAATGGCCACGTCTCGAATAATCTTGACCATGGTGTCATCTGGTGGACGAAGCTGAACAACAAAAACATTTAATTTATAAAAAAAATTCATTCAAAAAGTTTTGAAAATTTTGAAAGTTTTGCAAATTTGTGCTCGGGAAACGTAAATTTTTGCTCCGAAAAAGCTGAAAATTTGCCAATTTATCCTCGAAATCTGTTGGAAATTTTGCAAAATTCTCATCGGAAACTGTTGAAAATTTATCGAATCTATAGTCAAAACAGTTGAAATTCTGGAGCATAAATTCGCCAAATTTTCAACTTTTTTCGAGGTCATCTTTACAATTTTTTCCACATTTTCTCGAAGACAAATTTGCAACATTTTTCCAAGTTTTAATATGTTGAAGACTCGTACTCGTGGAAAACGTGGAAAATTTTGCGAAATTGTCCTCGGGGAAAACTTGGACATTTTTGGCAAGTTTATCCTCGAGAAAACGTGGAAAAATTTGTAAAGATGACCTCGGAAAAGGTTGAAAATTTTGCGAGTTTATGCTCGAAAAAAAAATGTATTCTGAAATTTTTGCAAATTTATACTCGGAAAACGTAAATTTTTGCATTGAAAAAGCTGAAAATTTGCCAATTTATCCTCGGAATCTGTTGGAAATTTTGAAAAATTCTCATCGGAAACTGTTTAAAAATTTATCGAATCTACACTCAAAATGAGTGGAATGAATTTTAAGAAATTCCTTACCTCGATTGATCGTTGTTTGTCTCTGTCGCTAATTCTTGAACAACCTCGATCCATGGCTTGAAAAACCGGAAGTGGCGCATTTCCAAGATATTCCTTGCTTATTTTTGTGCCAAAATCTACGATGAAGTCGTATGGACTATTCATAGTCATGTTTTGAAATTGTTCACACGTTTCTGAGAAATTTTATGGACTAGCTGTTACAAATGTTGTGCAAAACTCATGTAATGTCTTTCTACAGGGTTCCCCCAGACCTGAATAACCTGGAAAAGCCAGGTAAATTTAACGCAGTCACGGCGATTCAGAGCCCATTTTCCGAGTAGAAATGTGCGAAAAATTTCTACGTTCAAATTTGCAAAATTTTCCACCTTTTACGAGTTCAAATTTGCAAAATTTTCCACCTTTTCCGAGTACAAATTTGAAAAATTTTCCACCTTTTCCGAGTACAAATTTGCAAAATTTTCCACCTGTTCCGAGTACAAATTTGCGAAATTTTCCACCTGTTCCGAGTACAAATTTGCGAAATTTTCCACCTGTTCCGAGTACAAATTTGATCAATTTTCCACGTTCTTTGAGCTAAAGTTAGCAAAATTGTCCACGTTTTTTGAGTTCAAGTTAGCAAAATTGTCCACGTTTTCCGAGTACAAATTTTTCAAATTCTCTTGGTTTTCCGAGTTCAAATTTTCCACATTATCCGAGGACAAAATTGCGCTATTTCTCACTTTTCCCGAGCACAAATTTTCAACATTTTCCGAATACAATGTTTTTTTTAAAAAATTAAAAAAAAATTTCTTTGTTGATTTTCAAAATTGTCGTATGTAAATTTAAAAAAAATTATATTTTCCAGTGTCAATTTTAGAAAATTTCAATTTTTCACGTTGTTATTGGTCAAGGAAATTTTTTTTTAAACCTGGAAAAGTCAGGGAAAAGTCAGGGAAGTTGAAAATGAAGTTTCTGGGGGAACCCTGTTTCTAAAATGTTGGGTAAATACCAATGTTTTCTTCTAGGACTGAAATCTTCTTTATTTCAAGCTGAAAATTGCTTTTTACTTCATCGATTTTGAAATCGTAATCGATCGCAACTAAAAAAGACAAATTGTTATTGATACGTCCAGATTTTTCAAATATTTATTTTTGAAAAAAATAATGCAATATTTTAAAACGGGATTTAATTGCCAACAAAAAAAATTTATTTTTTTATATAAATTATAAAATTGTATTTTTTATTTATTTGTGTGTTTGTATATTCGTTTTTCAGACTAATCTATCATCTTTTTTTGGAAAAATCGAATCATTTTTTTAAAAAAACTGATATTTTTATAACAATGATGCGAGTTTTTCGATAAAAATGTGTTTTTTTAAAAAAATGATACGATTTTTCCAAAAAAAGATGATAGATTATTCTTAAAAACATGAATATACTTGTACCAATTTATATACCACACAAATAAATAAAAGGTAAAATTTGATATGAAAAAATAAAAATAATTTAACTTTTTTATTACTTATTTTCAAGATGAAAAGTTACATAAAACAGTATTTCAAAAAGTAGTATGATTTTCCAAAAAAAGCGATGTACAATTTTTGAAAAATATGTGATATTTTAATAGGAAAATATGTAAATTTTTCGTATAAAATGATACGATTTTTCCCAAAAACAATATCAATTTTTTCAAACGTATGATTCGATTTTTCTTAAAAATGATACAATTTTACGAAATAATATATAATTTTATATGAAATATATAATAAAAATGTAATTGGTTATTATTATTTTTTTTATATGGTGAGCTACATAATACAATATTTTAAAAATTGATGTGATTTTCCACAAAAAAACGATATAAATTTTTTGAAATATATACAGAATTGTTCCTTAAAATAATAGGATTTTTCCATAAAACTGATACGATTTTCCGCAAAACTTACACGAACATTCCTATACAAATATCACTTTTTTTCAAACAAATGATTCGATTTCTCCAAAAAAAAGTTGATAGATTTTTCTTAAAAAGGATTGAAAATTTCAAAATAAAATATAAACCCCCTTTTTCTTAAAAAAACAAAACAAAAAAAAACAGTAAAATAATAAAAAAAAAATTGTGTATGAAAAAAATAATAAAAATATCTTTATTATTTTTTTCCCGTGAAAAGTTACATTTTCGCAAAAATTTACTTCCCAATTACTTTAATAAAATCCAATAATAAATTATAATAAAATACTTACCAAATCCAATTTCTTGACTCTGGCAACTTCCGTTAATCAAAATTGCCAAAGCCACAACAACGACAGTAGCAGCATTTTCCGAAAATGTCTTCATTTTGTCCCTCAAGATTTGAAGTTTATCAGTTTATATACTGTATAAATTCGGTCATTATCATTTAAACAAGTTCGATTATAGGAAAATTGCTAAACGTTGAAGTTTTCTGCTAAATAATTCCACACAAAATTGATGCTCTTCAGTCTTTGATCCAATTATTTTAATGACAGTTTAGATGTTTGTTTCACGAACATTCAGTTAAATAAAAAGGCGGAATTAACAACACCCAGAAACGTTACTTAAGTGCTTTTTATACATTATTGGTGCGTGCTTTTAAATCCATAAAACCAGGGTTCCCCCAGACCTGGAAAAATCAGGGAAAAGTCAGGGAGGAATGGTTTATTTTGAAAAAGTCAGGGAACTTCAACGCAGTCAGGACCCATTTGGAAACATTTTTACATTTTCCCAGTACAAATTTGCAAAATTCTCCACGTTTTCCGAGGACAAAATTGCGAACTTTCCCACGTTTTCCGAGGACAAAATTGCCAACTTTTCCACGTTTTCCGAGGACAAAATTGCAAATGTTTTCACTTTTTCCAAAGACAAAATTGCAAAAATTCTCCACGTTTTCTGAGGACAAAATTGCAACATTTTCCACGTTTTCCGAGGACAAAATTGCAATAATTCTCTACGTTAACTGAGTAGAAATTTTCAACAATTCTCCGTTTTCCGAGGACAAAATTGCAAACTTTCCTACGTTTTCCGAGGACAAAATTGCAAATGTTTTCATTTTTTCCAAGAACAAAATTGCAAACTTTTTTACGTTTTCATGAGGACAAGTTTTCAAAAATTCTTCACGTTTTCTGAGGACAAAATCGCAACATTTTCCACGTTTTCCGAATACAAAATTGCATTAATTCTCTACGTTTACTCATTAGAAATTTGCAATAATTCTCCACGTTTTCCGAGGACAAAATTGCGAAATTTCCCACGTTTTCTGAGGACAAAATTGCGAACTTTCCCACGTTTTCCGAGGACAAAATTGCAAATGTTTTCACTTTTTCCAAGGACAAAATTGCAAAATTTTTCACGTTTTCATTTGTAAAATTTCATTAGAAAATTTTGAAATATATTTTCCTGTATCGATCTTGGCAATATATATGTCAATTTTTGGCATTGTCATTGGTCAGGGAAATGTTTTTTAAAACCTGGAAAAGTCAGGGAAGTTGAAAATGAAATTTCTGGGGGAACCCTGAAAACAGTTTTTGTTTGTTGTGTTTAATGTGTTTTATGTGGTGAAAAAGTAGTTTTTGTTGGATTCAGAAGTTGCTACGATTCTTTGACGCAAATCTTGATTGCTGTACAACAAGTGCAATTGTTTAGAGTTGAAAGAATTGCTGTTCGATTTGTTGTTAATTGTGTTCACTTTGTTTTTGTCTTTTTTGTAGATTCGATACCAGCAGTATTCAAACACTAAAATCAACCAAGCGATGGCCATGCCTGCCAAAATCACTATGAAAACGCCACCTAGTGTCAAACAAAAATATGATCAAGTATTAAAAATGGTACGTTGAGATGTATAACTATCAGGGAAAACCTAGAAAAGTCAGGGAACTTAAAAGTGACCTGGAAAAGTTAGGGAAGAAAGGTTTATTTTGAAAAAGTCACGGAAATTCAACGCAGTCAGGACCCATTTGGAAACATTTTTACAAAAAAAATCATTCCTCCCTGACTTCTCCAGACATTTTCAACTTCCCTGACTTTTCTAGGTTTTAAAAAATAATTTCCCTGACCAATGACAACGTTAAAAATTGATACCGAAAAATATACATATATTTTTTTTTAAATTTACTTACGAGATAAGAAAAGTTTGTATTCGGAAAATGTTGAAAACTTGTACTCGGAAAACCCAGGGAATTATGAAAATTTGTACACTATTTGTACTTTTCTCAGTACAATTTAATTTGCAAAATTGTCCACGTTTTCCGAGGAGAAAATTACACAAATTTTCGACGTTCACTGAGTGGAAATTTGCCATAATTCTCCACGTTTTACGAGGACAAAATTGCGATATTTCCCACGTTTTCCGAAGACAAAATTGCAAAATTTTTCACGTTTTCCGCGGACATATTTACGAAAATTCTCCACGTTTTCTGAGGTCAAAATTTCGAAATTTCTACGTTTTCCCAGGACAAAATTGCAAAATTTTCAAAAATTTTTCATGCAAATTTGTTTATTAATTTTCTTAATTTTACAATTTTATTTTTCAAAATTTTATTAGCAAATTTTGAAAAATATTTTACTGCATCTTAGATATTCAGCATATTATAGAAACTTTTTTTACCGTACAACGTATATTTTTTATAATTAGGGAATATTTTTGAAAATATTTCTTCGAAATTGTTTGAAATTTTTGAAAAATTGGTGATTTTTCCAAATTGTTTTCCAGAAAACTATACAATATTTCTAAATTTTTTTCTCGAAAACTGTGGACAAAATGTTCCAAATCCTATATTTTTTTCAAAACTTATACGGATATTTACGTCATTTTTACATAAAAATTTTGTCGAAAATATGACACCCAAAAATTGATCCGGGTTTTAAAACTATATGAGATTTATTTTCAAAACCAATCAAATTTTCAAAAATAATCATCTTAAAATAATTTCTTAATAATTATACAGAGATTAAAGAAATTTTAAAATAAGAATTTTGATTTTGAAAGATTTGAAAGTTATAAGATTTTTTTCAAAAAATTCATATTATTCCTTAAATATTATACGAAATTTACGAACTAAGAATTTTTTCAAAAACATGACACAAAAATTGATACAGATTTTTAAAATAATATTTTTCAAAAGCAATTACAGTTTCAAAAATAATCAAATTAATATTCTTAAAAAATTACGGAAATTTACGCAATTTTAAAGTAAGAATTTTATTTCGAAACATGATGCAAAGATTGATACTGATTTTAAAACTATAAGATTTTTTAGAAAAACAATACAGTTTTTTAAGTTATTTTCTAAGCGAAACAACTGTCTTGTTTATCCAGAAATATCTATTTTTATACTTTTCCAGATAATCAACAATTAAACTTAATATAAAGAAAATCCCCGTACCAATATTTTTGATGCTGATTCCATCAGAGGAATTGTCCTCTTCTTCACAAGTTTTCACGTATGGATTGCTATTCCACCATTTGTCCTTCAGAGCCTCCAACTGACGTTTGTTTTGAAGTTTTAAAATCCTAAAAACAAGATTTTTCAAAAAATTCTGATTAAAAATGAGAAAAAGTTTTTTTTTTTGTAGGAAAAAAAGCCCCCTTACGCTAAGGATAGTTGTTCCTTGAGAGTGGACCTTTTTTGCACGGCCATCCCCATTGGTCGTCGACTGAATTCTTCTCCGACAGCCACCAAATCGCAACTGGACATCACCGCATACTTGACGTCAGTACTTTCCGCTGAAAAAAAATGACCGAGATATTGTTGTGAATTTCTCAAATTGATTTTGTTGTTGTTTTTCCTGCCTTTCAGTACTCGATCGCATTTCTGGATCTTTCCCGGCTCTTCGGCCGCGCTTAGATGGATATTGCACCGACCTTACTTAAGGTAAATTTTTCGGTTCGATTCCAGAAACTTTGAAAAATGTCTCTCGTAGCGAGTGCCGGATCCTCGTGGCCTTCCGGTCAAAGATTTTTGTCTTGGCCTTCCGGTCAAAGACTTTTGTCGCGGCCTTCCGGCCAAAGACTTGTCGCGGCCTTCCGGTCAAAGACTTGTCGCGGCCTTTCGATCAAAGACTTTTGTCGCGGCCTTCCGGCCAAAGACTTGTCGCGGCCTTCCGGTCAAAGACTTTTGTCACGGCCTTCCGGTCGAAGACTTTTGTCGTGGACTTCCGGTCAAAGACTTTTGTCGCGGCCTTCCGGTCAGACTTTTGTCGCGGCCTTCCGGTCAAAGACTTTTTTGTCGTGGCATTCCGGTCAAAGACTTTTGTCGCGGCCTTCCGGTCAAAGGCTTTTTTGTCGGGCCTTCCGGTCAAAGACTTTTGTCGCGGCCTTCCGGTCAAAGACTTTTGTCGCGGCCTTCCGATCAAAGACTTGCCGCGGCCTTCCGGTCAAAGACTTTGGCCTTCCGATCAAAGACTTGTCGCGGCCTTCCGGTCAAAGACTTTTGTCGCGGCCTTCCGATCAAAGTCTTGTCGCGGCCTTGCGGTCAAAGCTTTTTTGTTGCGGCCTTCCGGTCAAAGACTTTTGTCGCGGCCTTCCGATCAAAGACTTTTGTCGCGGCCTTCCGATCAGACTTTGGTCGCGGCCTTTCGGTCAAAGACTTTTGTCGCGGCCTTCCAGTCAAAGACTTTTGTCGCGGCCTTCCGGTCAACGACTTGTCGCGGCCTTCCGGTCAACGACTTGTCGCGGCCTTCCGGTCAAAGACTTTTGTCATGACTTGCGGGTCATGGACTCGGACCCTGGCGCCTCCGAAGGTCGCCCACGGGATTGGTGGCCTTTTGACATAATGTGACACTTCCAGCTTGCATGCTCCGCAATCCGATAGCCATATATAATATGGCCCACTGTTTCAGGCCACCAGTCACTTTCCTTTCGTCAGCTATTTCGGACGCCTAGGACCGGGCAAGATCATCACACTTTCTTTTGAGGAATTTGTAAATATGTCAAGAATTCACCGAAACCTACCAATCACCGCAAAGGCTCCCGAAGTACGTCTGATTTTCTCAATGCCTTCGTCCAGGGTCTCCGGAAAGCCGGTCTCCTTCATGGATTCCCACATTTTGGTTCTCTTGTCGCCCACCGGGTAATCGTAAACCGAGAGCTTGGCTCTGTCTTCTTCGCTGATGCTGTCGTCCATCGTCATTTGATTCCATTTACTGATAATTTTGGATAAAAATAAGTTCATTCGTTGATACGATTTCTTTGGACATGCATCGAATGTTTACGGACATACGGTAGTTCATGCAGTCTAGCTAGTGTTCGGACATACTAAATGTTTCAAAAATAACTGGACATGGTTCATGGCTTGGACACGGTTTCATGCGGCCTTGACCGAATACTCACACGAAAAATAGCTCTTCGATGCTGGCCATCCTTTGGAAGTAGTCCTTGGCGGGCGAGTTGTTGACCGTGGCGTATTGAATCTTGTACTGGTTGGCCAGAGTGTCCATGGAGTCGATGGGACTCTCCAGGCGAGAGACGGTCAGAAATGCGGCCAGATTGGCCGTGTAAGAAGCGATGATGATGAAGCTGAACAGCCACCAGGTGGCGGCAACCAATCTACCGGAAATGTTTTTGGGGGCTTCGCCACCACCTGTTTGGTCATCGTGAGATTAATATTGGTGTATTTTGAAAAGTGAAACGCAATTTACAAAATGCGCTGGGTCTTTCTGGGAAGAGTTCTAAGGTTGGAGGATGTTCTGGAGATGGAAGAGTTTCTGAAAGTAACGGAAGTTCTGGAGGTTCTGGATCGAGGTAGATGATTTTCTGGAGGTGGAGGATGCATTTTTAAATGTACTGTTCAATGAGCTTAATTCTTAATGTATTATTCAGTACATTTCATTGAATTTCTCAAATTTTTAATACCAGTTTAATGCATTTAAGTACATTTCTGAAAATTTTAAAATCGTTTTAAATGAAATTTAACCATAAAGAATTTTCAAATTTAGCGTAATTTAATTAATATAATTTTGTAATCATACGCTTTTCGTCTTATTTCAGCTACATTTTATACAACAGCGGTGTAACGAAACACTGGACAGAATTCTTAAAATGGAGGAAATTTCTTCAAAATCATCACTGCATGGACATCAACAATCAGCGAACGAGATCATCGATCGACTGCTTATATGGTAAGTTCTATCAATATATGTATTTAGCATGTTATCTATATTTAAAATGAAGAGATGAATGTTTGTATATGGGTGGCTTAGTGTGCAAAAAGTTTTGTGATGAAGCGCCTTTGCTGAAGCGGTCTGCAGAGGGCGCTTCAGCAAGTCGCTATCGGTAATTTTGTTTTCGTACCGCATTTTCAATCGACGAATACTGCTTAGGAAAAAGAGACATTGTTAGAAAATACTTAACTTGAGGCGTGAGTGAGGTGATGCAAAACCACAAACTTTCCTTGAGGCTGAATTCTCTGTTATCCAAATCGTTGGCGAACTTGTCCTTGTTGTTCTGGTAGCTGAATGGACTGAAACGGTCGATGAGCCACAACAATAGACTGAAATCAGAAACAAAAATGGAAATTATGAAGATGCATGGCATCTTGGATGGACGTTGTAATTATTGTCCAAACAAAATGTGGTTACCTGGTGACCAGGTAAGCGCAGAAAATGGACGCCCACACGGAGGGCTCCATGACTGTCAGAAACCTGAACAAAGAAGTTTCTGCCAAGGGCTTCTTCATCAGGATTTTCATGCCCACCAAATCGTAGAAGGGCATCGTGAAATCTACCAACAATTCGCGATCGGACATGGCGAAAATGGGCCCCAAGCCGATGTGGGCACGCTGAAAATAGAACCAAAGAAATCTAGAATTGGAGGATTTCTAGAGTTGGATGAAATTCTTGGATTGTAGGGATTCTGGAGGAGGTAGAAGTGTTCTAAGGTTGAAGGAAGTTCTGGATATAGAGGGAATTTTGGAGGTTGAGGAAGTTCTGGAGGTGGAGGACATTCTGGAGGTGAAGGACATTCTGGCAGTGGAAGACATTCTGGAGGTGAAGGACATAATGGACATTCTGGAGGTGGAGGACATTCTGGCAGTGGAGGACATTCTGGAGGTGGAGGACATCCTGGTGGTGGAGGACATATTCTAGGGTTGCAGGACATTCTGGAGGTGGAGGACATTCTGGGGTTAGAGGAAGTGCTGTAGGTGTAGGAAATTCTGGATGTGGAAGAGTTCTAAGGTTGCAGGAAGTTCTGGAGGTGGAAAAATTCTGAAGTTAGAGGAATTTATGAAAGTGGAGGAAATTATTTAGATTTTGGAAGTTCTGGAGGTGGAGGAAATTCTGGGGCTGGAAGACATTCTCAGGTTGGTGAAGTTGTGGAGGCCGGTGAAGGAGATTCTGGAGGTGGAGATTTCGGGGTTGGAAGAGTTGCGGGGTTTTTCGAAATTCTGGATTGAAAGGATTTTTGGAATCGTAGAAATTCTGTGATTTGAAAGAAATTGTGGGGTTGAATATCATTTTTTTTCTATATACGAGTAAGTTTCGTTTACTTTGTAAACCAGTTCTCCCAGAACGCCGTTGATGGAACCGTTTTCGGTCCTCCTTCCGAAGACGTTTCCCGGAGCGTCGTAGATTTTGTACTCGAAATGCATAATTTTCTTGATTTCGTTGAGCACATCGATGCAATAGCCATCGTACACGTAACTTCCGCTTTTCTGATCGAAAATCTTGTACACGAAAGGAGGTTTCTGGAAATATCTGGGAATCAGATCCAGTGCCGTATTAATCCATGGCAGGGCCCCAAGGCTTCAAGCTTCTTTGGGCCTCTCGATCGCCATCCCCCCTCGCCACCCCGAATTTCAAAAAAATTCAGAAAATGTTGGAAATTTGTACTCAAAATCCGTGGAACATTTTGCAAATTTATACTCGAAAACGTGGAAAATGTAAATTTGAACAGGAAAACCTGAAGAATTTTGCAAATTTTTCCTCGGAAACTGTAAAATCTTTCGCAAATATCTACTCAGAAACGTAAATTATTTTACAATGTTGCAAAGTTGTACTCAAAAAACCTTGAGAATTTTGCAAATTTGTTTTCAAAAACGTAGAAAATGTTGCACATTTGTACTCAAAAAACATGGAAGATTTTAAAATTTTTATAGGAGAAAAACTTGAAAAATTGTGCAAATTTTAACAAGGAACCGTGGAGAATTTTGCAAGTTGGTCCTTGGAAAACGTCAAATATTTTACAATGTTGCAAAGATGTACTTAAAAAACGTGGACAATTTTGCAAATTTATACTCTGAAAAAGTAGAAAAGGTTGCAAATTTGTACTCAAAAACACGGAAAATTTCGCAAATGTATGCTCGAAATACGTGGAAAATTTTGAAAATTTGAACAGGGGAAACCTGGAGAATTTTGAAAATTTATCCACAAAAAATGTAAAATGTTTTGCAAATTTATAGTGGAAAAACGTGAACAATTATGAAAAATTTTTAAAGAGAGAGAATTTCAGAGTATGAATGATTGATCATGGGCCCCTTCTTTTGGTGGGCCCTAGGCTTTAGCCTTGTCAGCCTTATGGATAATACGGCCCTGGGGCCCTGATAACACAATTTAGGGGTTTGATTAATTTAAGAAGTGCTATGGTAGCGAAAAGAGCCCTTCTCTTAGGAGGTACTTTCCCTTAGGACTGTTACCCACCCCTCTGATGTAGGGCCCTGATAACACAATTTAGGGATTTAATTAATTTAAGAAGTGCTTTGGTAGCAAAAAGAACCTTTTTCCTAGGAGGTACTTGCCACTAGGACTGTTACCTGCCCCAGGGCCAGGAATACGGGGGTGTAGGGAGAGCATTGCTCCCGGGCCCAGGGTAGATCAGGGGGCCCGGCCGCCTGGGAAAATTTACAAAATGTTCCATATTTTTTGTGGACAAGTTTACAAAATATTCAACGTATTCAATAGCT
>JAQGBX010005639.1:0-13421 GCA_034698745.1 Megaphyllum sjaelandicum
GAATTTGTACTCGGTTAAACGTAGTAAATTTTGCAAATTTGTATTCGGGAAAATGTGACAAAGTTTTAAAATTTGCAATCGGGAAAACACGGGCAATTTTGCAAATTTGAACTATAGAGAACATGGAAAATTTTGTCAAATTTGTCCTCGGAAACTGTTGAAAATATTTCGAATTTGTCCTTAGAAATTTTTGAAAACATTGCGAATTTTTCCATGGCAAAACGTGGAGAATTGTAAAATATATACTCAAGAAAAAGTGGCAAATTGTAAAATATATACAGAGTCACTCAGGAAAACGTGAGGAATTTAAAAAAAATCGAATTTTAAAATCTTACGATTCTTCTTTAGAAATAGCGCTGCACTGATAATGAAAATAACAGCTACTGCACTGATTGGAATCTGTAACTTCTTGTCTGGTCCTTGACTATCGGTTCGTAAAAATGTGACCAACCTTTAAAGGCACAACATTCTGATAATCTAGTAAAACTTATGATAGTTAATTAGCTCCCTTAAACTACAGCAACATAAATAATGATTGTACAGTATATTGCAATATTTATTTATTTATACTGCTCAAATAAACACTGTTGCATTAATTAGCTCTCATGCAGCTTCCACAAGACAATACCTTTTATGAATAAATTTTCTAATTGGACATCCTTGCATTTTTTGGCAATAAAACATCCGATTACAATCATCATCATCATAAATACACGTAACTCACAGATTTATAACAAAATCAGTCTTAGAGAAATCCAGCCAAATCTTATATCTGACGACAATACTTGTGAAAAACGTATTTCAGCTTTAGACTATAAAAATACAGTTCTTTAACCATTCAGACAGTGCATTAAAATACTGACGTTCAAGTAAACTTCCCTTAGCCACCATTAATTGAGTGATGAGCGTAAATTGAATGCCATTTGAATGATGAGCGTAATAAGCAATGCAGGCAGTTGAACATCTTAAGCCTAGAAATTCATGTGATAACTTAAAAGATAGCGTCTCAAAAAGCTAGCCTTTCCATAAAGCAACCAATGTATTCTATAATGCATTTAGAGCATAATTCCGACATTTTCAACTTTGAAATTCGTCACAAAAATATAAATGCACTGCATTCAAACCGAATTTACTTCCACTAAATGGGCCTGATCTACCCCGGTAAGTTTCAGCCCACCACTGATTGTTTTTCAGTCATGTCATCATAACTGGCAATTGAAGGTTTATCATTTGCATTTTGAACTAAAAAGTGGGTGACCAATTCTCTTCACACTTACTTGAAGGCTAGATTTCGACAATCCTCCGCCTCCCAAAAGTGACTGACTCTGCAATTACTTGGGCCACTTGCGATTAATACGAAACGGAAGTTCTCGATGCGATTCACCGCTTCCTAAAAAGGAGAACGAACACGTCGACAGAATTACAGAGAAATTCTGAAACAGATTTTAAAATGAAATTAATACTTTTTATAACAAACAAGTGGAATTATGCAAATTGCCCAGAAGAATGGCTTTGAGTAAATCAAAACCTTCCCTAATGTGCCTCAGTGACAGTAAGCATATTTTTGAGGCATTGGGAAAAAATTAACACAATTATAAATGCTGTTAAAATTCTTTTAAAATGGTGTGGAATAAAATTTAACAATGTATGTTAATATTGATAGAAGTGCTGTTCTTTGAAGGCGATGTTCTTGGTAAAATTTCCGTTTATAAATAAATGTTGTGATTTTTCATTTTGCTACAAAAATTACTAATTTACTAATTTCTACCGAGTGGAAAAAAAGATAAGGCTTTTTTAGCAGCTTAGGATATAGATTGCTTACAAATTAAAAGAGAGCATATAACACCCCTATATGCCCGTGGGGAGTACAGGACAATAAACTTGGGATAGAAAAGGAATAATGCCATATCCAAATTTAGGGAAACTGTCTCAGCATGTGCCTATAAAGAACCTTGAAAAACCTCAAATAACTAAGTCAAGACAAGTGGAAAATTGCTCCAAAGATCTGACCGAGGAGATTTACAAACAATTCCTTTTATACCAAACTATTGGCATATGCACAATAATTTACCTACACGATCACTTCAGGTTTTCTAGCACCACTAATCTCCCCAAAGAAACAAACGAACTTCCACTCTATAAATGAGAAAAATGTAAAGCAGCTTTAACGAACAGCTAACAAATGCACATGGAACCTGCGCTTATATTCCAGAAAACATATGGTTTTATTCATACACTTTTCAAACTTTTCAAATTTGCATTTCTCAACTGGATTCAAAAATACTCATTTTTATTTTAGAAAAAAAAAGATCAAAATACATATGTGGGCATGTAGTGACGTATATAAAATTCCAACATAGTAACAAGCAACATCTTTGTAATCTACGAACATCCGGAAATTTAAGACAAAAATGCAAGCATCACATGAAGTGCTAGATTTCACTCATTTCCGATTTAGGTATGCATTATTGTCAGTGAGGCACTAAAGGACAATTTTGATTTCATGAAGTATTTTTGGTATTGAGTTCAACTAACTTATTTCCAAAAATGAGATCGGCATCAGGAGCTCCTTTTGGGTGCTGGTACTTCTGCCTTCTCTCTCTGTTCAAATTCATGACAGCTGGGCGTTGCTGGGCAGCCAGCATTTCTTGGTAATCTTCTTCTTCTTGACGTTCATTTATATCAAGAGTTAATCGTTTCACTCGCTCTTTTTCCAATTTTTCAGCCTGTTTAATAAGGAATTACAGAAAACGTTATTTCATGTAATATAATGAAGAGTACCAATTTATTGTGGTCATTTGATTAGCTATTTCCTGATCTACAAGATTTTAATGGATTATTATTTTATTTAAAATTTCAAAACTTTACATTAGGGTTACCCCAGAAATTTCATTTTCAACTACCCTGACTTTTCCAGGTTTTAACAAAAATTTCACTGACCAATGACAATGTCCAAAATTGACCTATGAAAATGTTTTCCACGATTTTGAAAATTTTTCAGAATTAATATAGTAATTTAAAAAAAAATTAGCATGAAACTTTTAAAAAGTTGACAATTTTGTATTCAGAAATCATGGAAAATTTTGCAAATTTGTACATATACTGAGAAACTTTTAAAAAGTTTGCAAATGGGCCCTGAGCTAGCCATGTAGAAGCATAAATTTTTGATCATGACAACATGACTACGTTGAATTCCCCATGACTTGTTTCCTTTCCTTGTCAACAAAATAAAAGTAATGGTGTTTTTAAAAAATCCTCTAACTGCCCTTCAGAGTCAAACTTTTACCTGGTTTTGGGGTACCCTGTACTTTGTTGCACGCTAGTTTTAAATGTGAACAGCTTTTAAACATAAGGTAAACGTTCTGACCTCTTCTCTGTCCTTTAAGTTGAGTGCCAATTCTGAATAAACAGATACTTCTAAACTTTTATATTGCTGCTTGTTTCCTTTCCTTGTCATCAAAATAAAATTAATGGTGTTTTTATCCTCTAACTGTCCTTCAGAGTCAAACGCACGTTGTATGGTCACTTAAAAATAAAGTCCAAAAATATATTAACCAAATGGTGCGCTCACCAATTTAAAGTGAAATCCAAAAAAAATTGAAACAGATCAGCACTGCAGCATTTGAAGCTTAAGCTCAAATTCAAAGAATAGCTGCAACATTTTACCAGTTTTCTTCAAACTGCTTTTAACATTAACGGGAACAGGGATGTCAACTTGCGGGATTTTGACGGACTCTTGACTGCGATGCTAACAAAATTTTAATAATAATAAAAAAAAATAACGTTCATAATTATGCTGAAACAATATGAAACCAACTAAAAGATTTAATTTTACCTGAATGTTTTCAGCCATCATTTTGTCAAAAGCAGTCATGAAATCTTCATCTTCCTGGCATGCCACAAGCTTAGGACCACCAGGGAAAAAGTTCATATCCTCAGTGACACCGGGAAGAGAATTTCCAGCATTTTCATGGACATCCTCACCATCGTTTTCCCCATCCTTAAATTAAAAGAAAGCATGCATGAGAACCCAACACGTCAATTACTTAATGATACCATCGATAAATAAGAACCTCAATTTCCATTGGCTGACTTTGACTATCCCCAACAAAATCTTCATCAGCGCCTTCTACATCAGGTTCAGTGTCACTTGGCACAGTGCTGCGATCATCATCATCTGCTGCATCATCTATAATAATGATACGAGTAAGGTAAGGAACGCTCAACGTATTATTGCTGGAATATTGCTAGATGCTTTGCATAAACTGTACACCAACAAATTTTACGTTGAAAAAATTTGCGCAGTTATTTGCAAAATGCTAATTTGAAGAGTGTTTGATGATCAGCTTACCTTCGTCTGTCTCATGCACAGTTTCTAGCCCATCAGAGTAAACTTCCTTTCCAGTTTCACCATCTTTGTACTTAAGAGCTGGCATTATTTCACCTAGATTTAATTTTGTTAATAAACATTGCAATTGTCAAGGTCAAAATATTATTATTATTATTTAACGATGCTGCTCACTCAGTTTATGGCGCAACTCATCTTCAAGTTCCTCGACAGCTTTTTGTGCTTCCTCATAGTTATTGAATAGCTTGAGCTTGGGTCTCAAAATATTAATCGTATCTTTCAGCATAAACTTTACAGTGACAGGGAAAGGATTTTCATCATTCCATAGTTCATTGTTTTGCTTAAACCAATAGTAACGCTATGTGGAAAACAAAATTAAAACTATGTGTAATTAACCTGATACAAATATGGCAACGAAGATCAAATTAGTATTAAAGATCAGAAAAGGAATGTCACCCATAACCAAGAGTGAAGGGGAATCCAATATCATCATATGAGCATTCTTCGTGCAAATGAAGCAAAAAGCAGAAGTTTGCAAACAAATAGTACATTTTAGAAACGCTACCTACCTGAAAATACGTAAGGAAGCAGTCTAGTTTTTTCTTACTGGATCCACTGTTAAAATATTGACCGCAAGTATCCAATAAAATGCAAATTAAGCGAATTCTGAACAAATGATCTGGAGGATCAAGCTCTGATATAGTGCCTGTAAAATGTATTAACAAATTCTATGAAACTGTCCATAAACGTATAACAATGCTTACAATAACATTAAAAATATATTACCGTCATAGAAAACTCCAAAGGTGATGAACAGATAGAGAACTTTGAAGATAACTGCAGATTCTACCATTCGATAGTTGTAAAGTTCACCCAAATAGCGAACTGCACTTACTCGTCTTTGATTATATTTGGCATAGTTAATCTAAAGTAAAAATAGTGTTAATAGTTAGCTAAAAATTCTGTAAAATATACATATTAAGTAACATTTTAAAGTAGAAAAAGAACAATTTTAGGAAAATTGTAGTCAATTAAGCTTTCTTTAAATTCAAAATTGCCAGTTAGTAAAATGTCTAAATAAACTGATACAAAATCTGAATTTAATTGTTTGCAATTGATTCCTTTCATTGATAAGAAATTTTTGGTCGAATATGCATAGCTTTATACTTTTTTGGATAAGCTCATTGCGATTAATTTTTTGTAATTTTCCCATTCCTTGATAAACAGTCAACATTGAAATACATGTAATTACAACGTAATAAAAGGGGAAGGAGGAAATTAAAAGATTTCATAAATCTTTTACAGAGCTAAATCATTATTTGAATTTTTCATTATACCTCCATTCCTAGTCGGATGTCTTCGAGGACGCCATCAACAACATGAGGCCCAATGTGCTCCTAACAATGGTAATTAAAAATGTAGTCATCAAACGACAAATTAAAGCTAAGAAAATCTCTCAGAATTTACAATACTACCTTATGGGCGACTAAACCAGCTAGTAGATTAGCAACACATCTGATGTTGTAATACTTGACATTCCATATTGCTGTCAAGCATTTTGTGGAGTAAAATGATATGTCAACATCTTCCCAATCAAGTTTGCGCATTTGTCGCAAAACTTTCTCTGTGTTGTTCTTTCCCAAATCGCGATACAAGAGCTTGCGAATGTACTCGTACATTGGAGGACGGATTTTTGCCACAGACTTGAAAAAAAATATCATTGGATGGTTTCAGTAACTAATTTACAAATATCTACTTCCCTATGCCAACTTTAAAAATAAATTTTTTCCAATTAACCAAAATTGCATCTGCAAAACTTTAATGATAAAAAAAAGATTTATATTGTAGACAAAATAAGATGAGGCAAGACTCTACAACTGCAACACTAAAAATTATGAAATTTATTCAGTGAAATGGAATTTTTTAATTAGAAATATGATTTATTCCATGTTCAGAAAATCGTTAGATCCCAGTTTAGTTACATTTTCAAAGAGAAACACTATGCAAGATTCCCAGTTAATAATATTTTTAAAGCGTATGCAATGTGAAGTGAAATTCCTTTTCGCACGCATTCTGTTGAATTAATTACAAGTAACGATATTTGCGTATGCAACGACTTCATTGAAAGAATAATTCCTACCAAGAAGAGAAAAATTATTTTAATGTAAAGTATTTTTTCCTAATTTTTAGATTTGTAGTTTATAATTTAACACCATGTTAACTGCTGTTTTGATCTAAATACTTTGCTTATCCCTTCCACATTATTCATATCTACAATTTACTGGAAAATTTATGTTGTGCATTTTCCTTTATCTTTTAACACAAGTTATTAAACTATTTCAACTCACCTGCTGAACCTCAGGAGGGTTACAGTAGTAGAAAGCATTTTCAATCATGGTAATATAACGACTATCTAGAGCCATAACAGACTTTTTCCTCATCATTTGATCCTATTATTTTTTTTAAAAAAAATATATTTTTAAAATGGTAGACAATGTTTGTGATATTTCAGTCAATGCCTTTGAAAGTACTTACCAAATAAAACTTAGTCCTCTGATATGATTCTGGGGATCGAAAAAGAAATCTGCCGCATGTTTCCAACAAGTTGCACGTCATCTCAATATGGTGATGACTAAAATCGAATAGTAAAATCTGAAAAAGGCGCAAACAGGTTAGATGCAAAATATCAAAAAAATCATAAGCTGAAGGAACTGAACAAATTTTAATAATTATTACCTTCAAACAAAGTAAAGCTTCAACTTTGGCGTACATTTTGAATTTCACCAATTCACCTGTAATATATCAATTTGTTGTATCAATTTATGTCTCGGATCTATCCCAACACTCCAAACACTAAAACTAGCATCTCAATTTTTGCTATATTTCTGCTCAGCCAAGGATATTAAAAGGAACTTTACTTTCAAAACTACCAGTGCAGAAATGATGGATAAGAATACAGTGTACATACCAATAAAGCGTACAGTCTTTACTTTTGACTCAATGTTGATTTGATCTTTTTTAGATACATGGTGTTTAAAATCTTGCTTTAACATGGCAGCAAGATCAGTGGCAATATCTGGCATACATGGATTTAAAGTTGCCACTAGTCGAGCATAAAAAGGTAAAAGATCCAACCTAATAACAAGTATAAAAAATTGACTTGGGTAAAAATACACCAAAAACAAATATGAAAATTGTAAAAAATAGTCACTACCTTGTCCTTGGAACCAAGAAAAGTGCCTTCACCAATTTTTTTCTATTAGGTTTTGTGTTTAGATTAAGGCAAAATTCAACAGCCGCCTAACATTAAAAATAGAATTTCATATCAATACATTAAATAAAAAATGAAACGACAATTTCAGATGGTCTTGAAAATTAGTTAACCTTGTCAATAAGTTCCCTGTTCACACAATGTGGTAATGATGTGGTGAAAGCATCTAGCAACATTTTGGCTGCTGCATTTCCAGTTATTTCAGGCTCTTCTTCCACATCTACATGTAAATGTTGCAATGCAAGAAACAAATGTAAAAAGGCAATATTTAATGATCTGAATTTAAACAGGATTTCAATCATTCTATAATACTTTATCTATTTCAAATGAATAAAAACTCATCAGAATTCAACATTTTCTGTATGTCACATGAGGTGGTCTTCAGCACAATTTTGAAAATTTCAAACTATTTCTTTAGAGCGGATCGCAACCCCTCCCAGTACGGGTCGTTCAGGAATTCCTGAACACATTGGTCCAAAGGTAGAGCTATTCTTTTACATAAGTTTCAACTCTGCACGAGCTATCATCCGTATACAGAGCGATTTTGCCGACTTATGAACGTCGGAACTGTGCACGCGCCATTGACTCCTTCGGTTCTCCCTCAGTTCTCGTTATTTCTCGTTAGACGGGCACCCAAAAAGTTAATTTTGGTAGGTCAGAATGAGGTCACAGGTCAAGGTAGGTCGGTGACTGGCCAAAATGTAGGGAATTGAAAAAAAGGAGAACATTGGACCAATTTGGAATATAACCTGTCACACTTGAGGAAAAGCCTCAGGTGAAATACACCTTGTGAACGCCAGCGCCATCTAGTTTCAAGGGGGTTGCGATCAGTCTTAATATTATATAAAATTTAAGCTTACCCTCAATAATGGGAGCTACCACTTCTTCATCATCTTGCTCTACAGTCTTTTTATCATCATTCTCAACTTTGATGTCATTTTCTTCTGGAACGATGGTTTCAGCCTCAATTTCAACCTCTGTTGTATCCATCTCCTCTAATTCTAACGATTGCCAGCATCTAATTAATATGTGCGCCTGAGACAGGAAATAGTAATGTGAACTTCTATAATACCTTCTTCTACAGGTCTTTCAACTGCTTCTGAAGGCGTGGCTGGGCGCACACTATCTTTGAATAGAATCTGTCATAAAAAAAGTCCACCAATTTCTCACTTGCTAGAATGTGATGACTAATATAATAATTATTTATATTAAATTGTAACGTACTGCCGGAATAAAAGATTTTAAGTCTGGCAAGTTTTCATAAAAACTTCTGGTGTCCTCATCTTCCCAGAGTGAAGTTTCACTGTCAAACTGAAACTTGCCAGAAAAAATTCAAGAATGTAAAAAAACGTTTTGAACATCGTCATATTTAAAAACAGATAAACTTCCCCCCTACCTCGTTGTTCTTAAATCTATTGTGAATGTCAATGTTTCCATTATTATCTGGATCATTTTTGGAGTTTTCTACAAGATATTTTAGAAAAGATTATAGCGAATCGTACCACAGACCAACCTTACTCTAGTTAGCCTGGCATTCACGCCGATCATAATATTACAGAATTAAAAATTATTAACCATCTTCTGGTAAAACTGGCATATCTTCATCCAATGTATCCTGCAAGTAAATTTGCTTTTAACAAGTTTGTCTTTCGATATTCCTGTTTAGTTACACAGATTTTTACTGAAAAAGGAACTTACTGCAAACTGCTGTGTATTGGAAAGCAATTTCTGGTATGCGATTTCAGCAGCATCACACTTATCCCGACGTTCAGAACTAAGTTCGCCTTTAGTCTGTGGAAAATATTTTGATTCAAGGTTTAAAGCATATATCTACAAATAAATATAAACATTAACAATATTTGAAACAAATTGCATGAACAACCTGTAGTATTCTCCGATTCTGTCGTTTTATTGACTGAATTTCCTTATGACTTCTAAGCAAATGTTTGCAAAGAGTAGCATAATAATCTTTAAGCAATGACTTCACATTTCTTTGACGCTCCGGATTCAGCATCTAGCAATAAATTCATCACAGTTTAAATAAACTCGACAGTTATTGCTGCACAAATTAAGCATTTATACAGCTGAAAAACAAACTTACATTACTTCGTGGGATTTCACGTCCATACTTCTCAGCTAAAAGACGCACTTTCCTGGGAACTAAACCGCAGTAATCCTCGCCACAATGTTTGCAAAACACAAGAATGATAGACAAGTTATTGTGGTCCTCTTTATCCATGTTGATTAGATTTGTCAACAAATTTCCTAGGAGTGGTAAGCCCTCCTTGTGAGTGAAAACGCCAGCAGATATGAGCTCAGCATAGAATCTTAGGTCAACCCGTAACTTGCTGGGATTCGAAATCTATTTAAAAACGAGAAATATCCATAGGAGTCTGAAAAATAATATGCAAGGCAGAATGAGACTGGCGCATATGTTACCTTTTCATCCTTCTTAAAGGTCAGATTTTTATGCCACTTCTCCAGGAGCATAGAACAAAAATCGGCATAGCGCTGATGAAGCAAAGAACATATAGTTACAGCTGCTCCAATATCAGACATTTTTAATTTGGCTTCCACAACGGCATCCGCCTGTAGAACAGCAAAGACGGGGAAAAAAATAAGTTTCTTTAGTAACGATGCTCAGTTGTTGTAAAGAGGAAAAATGTTCTGCACTGAAAAATATTTAGATCTTACCACTTCTCCAATGTATCTAGTGAGATTCAGACCATTCATGTCTTTGACCAGCGCATCCCTCTGCACTTCAGTGATGCTTCTCTGCGCACAGAATGAACAAGGTTAGAAAAATAAATTCATGCCCATATAAATTATAAAAAAGGGGTTTAACCATATTGACAATAAAGCAAGCATACCACTTTCTTAACAAATGCAGTATTTTTACGCAAGCTGGAATCCAATTTGCTAAAAAACGACTCTTCAGGCCTGTTAGCTAAGAGCAATACAAAATAATTTAACAATTTTTAAAAAACATTCAATTTGCTATTAAACATTACACACAAAACTAACAGAAAAATTCAAAATAACACAAGTTACAACTTGTATTAAACATATATCATTAATTGTCATTAACGTTGAGGAACAATTTAAATTGGTTATGAAACAGGGATATGTGGCTATAATTGCCTGTAATGATAATAACATGAAAGGAGAAATGCATATAGCAGAATTGAGCAGGTGCAAGAAACAATTAAGAAAACTCATAAAACGAATGGTGCAAAATTCCAACCAATTTCTCATGAGATGCAAACATGAGAAGCAAGTATTCTATTTCTGAACATTATAGCTTAATGTAAGGGAAAGATGTAATTATTCACAAAAGAAAGAAATTTAAGATGAGACAGAATTTAAGGAAGCTGAGGATAAATGCCTTAAAATATTGAAAAAGAAAATATACAAGGGATATGTTCAATATGAATATGAATAAAAATTGCCCTATGTTATACCTGCTGCGCTTTTATTCGCTTTTCTGAGATCTTGCTTGGCTTGAAGCTTCTCATTAATTTCAGCTAGCCGCTCTTCTAACAGCCTCTGCTGAAAATGTTTAATGGACAAGTTACTACAAATGACAAACAATGAAAGCAAAACATGTTCAAAAAACAACCCACCTCTTCTTCAGCAGCAGCAAGGGCATTTTCAACAACAACATCCTGCAATGATGCAAAATGTCTAGCATAAACAACCTTTTAAAACTAAACAATTTTTCATATATGTAAAATTATAATATACTTGCCATAGACTCTTCCTCATTCTTCACAGCTACAGTTTCATCTGTAGTTGTATTGGTGGTCAACTCATGACTACTATCTGGTGTTCCTTCATGGCTTTTGTCCTCAACTGCAATATTCTTTTCGCTCTCATCTCCTGTGGAATCTTGCCTAGAGCTGCTGTCACTGTCTGCCGAAGCAGCTCTATGAAAATCAGTCACTGCTCCATTGTTGATATTTTTCTCCTTTTTCACATTGTGGTTTGAAAGTTTACGGCCACGATCTTCACGCTCTCTACGCCAACTTTTGCCTCTCTTTTCTTCACTGGGTTCCTTGGTAAAAGAGTACATGCAAATGAAATTAGCACTTTTGGATTTCATCTTAAAATCATATAACCGACATTCTATACAATCAGCAGACAAAATGCAAACTGGGGTGGTGGTTTGTATTTCTGCACAAACATGATGATATATCTTTAACTTTCAATGATTTGTGGCACTGGTTAACTCTGAATATAATTTTGGTAATGCAGTCTGAATTTCTTATCATACCAACATAAAGATTCACAAAGACATGACTTACTTTTTCTATATCCACTATTG
Organism: Megaphyllum sjaelandicum; assembly: GCA_034698745.1. Classification (NCBI taxonomy): domain Eukaryota; kingdom Metazoa; phylum Arthropoda; class Diplopoda; order Julida; family Julidae; genus Megaphyllum; species Megaphyllum sjaelandicum. The sequence continues at coordinate 11,944 of JAQGBX010005639.1, forward strand.
GTTGATCACTATTCATGGTGTAATCTTCATTGAATTTTCAGAAAACAAAGTAACTCGCTCATACCATCCACAAATGAACCTTACGCATTCATGTTACATCTATAATGCAAACGAAAAATGTCATAAAAATTAGGAACCATAAAAAAATGAATTAATGCATTATTTATAAATTCTTTATTAATGTGCAATTGTTTTCGACAAAACGGTGTCTATGTTCATGATTGGCGGTGTTAAACACTACAAAACCATTTGGACCTCCTGGAAATTTTTCCGGCAAAGAGGGACTTCCACTTCCCAAGAGGGATCTTTAAAGTGAAGAGATCAAATGGACTCTACTAGGGGCCTCAGTTTAAAGTGTCATCATAATAGAGCTGTCACTTAGAAAACTTTGCACTTTATTTTGCAAATAACTTCAGAAAGCCTCGAAATTTAAAATCAGGTCATCAGACCCAGGTTTTGTAGCTAGGTCTCCCAAATCCAAGTGGCCAACATTTGGCTAACATGCTCAATGACATTGGCCTACATCCTTATACCTTTCCCCCACTACTACTAGCACGATCACTTTTTGCTTCAAAGCCCACCACGAAGTGCAGAGTCACTTAACTTCACTAAAACTTCTAATAATGATAGCAAAGGTTAGTAATTTGTCATATTTTGCTTATTTGGACAAAACGTTGATGGTATATTTTTATTTAAATTTTAATGTGAAGGTAGGACCAATAAAGGTGCATTAATGAAGTCTATTAGCACATTTTGCTTCAAATCCCACTACATTACGTCCAAGCACTTTGTCGATCACATCCTGAACTTCATCCTCTGAGAGCCCATAGAGGTCATAGACCATGCTCACCTGCTTAAATTTAGATAGGTGTCTATTGGTCTCCCTGGCTCTAAACAATAGTTCTGGAAAAGCTATTGTCATAAACCAACTTTTGACAGATTTTTCCTTTAATAATGTAAATAGTCATTGTGCTCTTGCCAATCATACAAGGTCTCTACTTGATCGCCCAATCAGACTTTGACGATAGAACTTTGGCTGTGGCATTGAAACCTAATAATTTTCCATAGCTCAGCTTTGCCAGCCACCTGGTATAGCGGAAAAGTTCTTACTTACGAATCCACAAGTGCAGCATCATAGGTATATGTTCCCTTGCTTATTATCTCACATGCTTCTAACTCTCACCACTCCATTTCTCCATCTTCTCTCATGGAAGATGTGGCACATAAGGAATACCCTATCTTTCATCTCAGACAGACGCTTATCCACCCTGTTATTTCAATTCAATTTAATTCCCCGCAGTCAGCACACACAGCGCCATGTGGCGGGGGGAGTCAATTCATCTCATTAAAACTGACTAGTGATCCGTAACACGATGGACCCCAGCATCGTCAGTAAATTTGATTTCCCTTAGTTTGAGGCTATCCTTCGGTAATCCGTTCCAATACCGGATCGCACGTGGAAAGAACGACCAGTAGAA
>JAQGBX010005640.1:0-13421 GCA_034698745.1 Megaphyllum sjaelandicum
AAGCTTGAATAAAGGCACATGGTGCCGAAACGTCGCTGTTAAAAAGCAATTTGGTCGAGGAGTTGGTTTATTGAATACAGTATACAGTTGATGCATCAAATAGTCAATGATGCAATTTTTGGATCACTGCCCCTGTGATGCATGACAATTTTGATTCGCAACATTTTCGATCCGACGTCGTCTGCTACTGCATTAGCTTGATAGGTATCCTTCGAAATTGACTAGGTTTTCTATTTTCTATTTCAGTATTTTTGCATATTGTGATGACTAATAGTTAAGCGTTTTAAGCGTTTCTCAAACATTGTACCTATACATGTTCATGATACAGACATATTTTATGCATGATTACTCAAAAAATTGAAAACTACAGAAAAACTTCTATTGGATTTTGAGGCACCAAATGCTAGAATATTTTGAAAACGCATATACATGTACATAATGTATTTCTGTGCAGATTTTTAGAAAACGTTTATAGTTTTCTAGCTAGTTTAGAGTGTTTAGAGTTTTCTCTAATCCAATTATATAAAATAAATTGATTTTATTTTCAATTTTTTTTGTATATATTTCAGCATTTTTGCATAATGTGAGGCATCATAAACATTCGATTTCATATATCTTTATGCCTATATACTTTCTTTCAGGATACAAAAAGATTTAATTATTACTCCCATAATTCAAAAATACTGAATTATATGCAAAAATACAGAAAATAAAGTCAATTTCAAGGAATCTCTATCAACCCAATGAAGTAGCACACGACGCTCATATGTTTAATTCGTAGGGAGGAGAAGGGGGGCGGAGGTCAAAAATGTTGTGAATCAAAATTGTCTTTACGCCCCCTTTTAGAGCAAAAATTTCGTTATCTTTAGCCCTTCCTCCCCCCTCCATAAATCAGTCAAAAGATATACAGTGCATTTACAATTAAATTGTGATACAAAAATATTAAAATTGAAGAATTTAAATTATAATTCAAAATATAATAGTACCAATCTTTATGCTGCGTAGGAGGTGCCCGCCCTTTGGATCATTTTGTATTCTTTTTGTATAATTATACATGTATTACAGATGTTGTGGTGCCATGTATTAAATCGTCCATAATTATTTCATGAGACTGGTTTTTTTTAGGTCAATGCGCGAATGGACATTGTTGTTTATCAGTCTATCTTGCTTCTTTCTTATTTATATTAACTATTAAAATAGGTAGCTAATTGGTGGGCATTCTGCAAATTCTGTAATTCAATTACGAATGACTGGACTATATTTGTCCCCATTATTCCAAGCTGACGTTGGACTCGATTCGATCACGTAACAATGACGCATCTGCCTTTTTTTAGAACAGATTTTTCAACTGGCTCAATATTGATATAAGTAGGTAGGCGAAGTATTTGCAGGCAAATATAATGGCATAATTTAGCTTCCATAAGTTCATTACAGGAAGTTCAATAAGAGCAATATGATCAGTTTGCACACGATTCTTCGTGTTTCCCTTCGGATTGAAGAAGGCATTTACGTTTAGCCAAAGATTTTAGTGCTTCTAAATGATCTCTATTACGAGAGATATGTGGGTTCCCTATCTCTCAATTTCGGGTAATAAACCCGTCTATATCTTTAAGGACTTCTTTCACAAAAGCATAGAAGAAATAATGCCGTATTTATGTGCCCAGCCTTTCAATTATCTTAATGTAACATCAGGGACTTTTTGGAAATATTCCAAAAGAAATAGCTTCTCTACAGATATTTGCAACAGTTACTTTCATTTCGAGGAATACAGTCTTGTATACGGGTGTGTTTCGAAGAAAATGTTTCTGTTGAACATTATCGTTAAATGGTCCGTGTGAGGAAGGCTAATCTTTACACAACATTATTCCGTGGCATAATAGTGTCTGCCAGAAAATTAAAAAAGTTTATCAAATTAATCCAGACGAAATGATCATACAGTGAAAATCTGTTAATTCGATCAAAACCTTCAGAACGGATTTTTTATATGCTGTCCTTTATGAAAAAAAAAAGTCGCTTAATCCGGTGGCTCATCGCATAATTCGATCATATTTTCCATGAGCCTACTTAACGCAAACGTGCGAAACAAGTGTGAGCAGTTTTCAAACAAGTATGGACAAGTTTGGACAACGCGCATGCGTGCATCTAAGCATGTAATGCATCAACAGCTGTTTCTGCGTACATGTATTTTAAAAAATAAAATTTCAGCCATTGCAGCAAACAGGCAACCTCAAAAACTTTTACTTGCAACTTTTTTTTATAAATGAAATTTTAAAAATACGTAAATACATATGCACAAATAAATATATGTATTTTTAAAACATGGAACCAATTATTTCGGTAAGGTGGTCATGGAGTCTTTGGCGTGTTTTTTGACGTTCATGGTGTATTTCGTTCAGTCGCTTATTTCGGTCAAAATAGAAGGAACCAACGTGATCGAATTAAGCGGCTTTCACTGTACAAAAAAATGTTTACTACACTATCATTGTTTTTTATTTTTTTTGCCAAAATGTTCATGCTTTTGCCTTTACGACTTAACCTAATTTTAATCAATAAAATCTTATATTACGGCATCTCATTAGTGCTAAAGTCTGGCAATTATTTTATTACATCGTGTAATGGCACTAAATTCCCATATCTAAAAAACCATAACATTAAACACAGTATACAATGTTTGGAAAAATGACACGTGAAAAGAAATTGTAAATGGAGTAAAAAAGTCACAATCAAGAGCACACGCAACGTAAATAAATCTCGTCAAAAGCGTTTCACACATCATTCAGTGCACTTCAGTTCGGTTTACATGAGATGTGTGTCACACGTATCACGTGACTATTTTAGTTTCCAACTGGAAGAATTCTCCAATCAGCTGGTGGAAAGATAACAGAAACCTATTGCGGTAGATTGGCTTTTTGCAATTAACCTATATACCGACTGAATTTGCAATGTCATTTGACTGAAAGTGAAATGAGCGCCCTGGAATGTTGCGTACCAACAACATTTGTCGAGGCATATGCGATGTCAACCATGACAGTTTCGCAAATTGTTACCCTATATACTGTTCATATACCTATCAATACTTCACTTTCGTATTCCTACTTTCAATTTTATAAATAAAATCACTTCCACTTTCTGCTCTATGTAACAGAAACGTTGTGAACTACATTTGACAAATAAGTCTTATTTGCTTTATATCAAGAGTTGCTTTTGAAATTTCCAGCAATGCTGGTGTAGATTTAAGCACCCATTTAAAGTAATGTACATTATTTGGTTAATTTAAAATCTGTCATCAGCCAATAATTGCGGAATATTGTAGATAAAGCACTGATCAAAAGATGTAAAAAGAAATAAAATTACAAATTATCGAATAAAAATAATAAAACCATATTTTAACATTGTTTTTTAATGCATTTTTGAAATGCATTCTGCAATACTAAGATGAATTTTTGAAATGCCTTCTGCGGTACAAAGATGCGTTTTTGAAATGCATTCTGCAATAATAAAATAAATTTCTGAAGAGCATTCTGTCATACTAAAATGCTTTTTAATATTAAAATGCAATACTTAAATACCTTTTTTGAAATTATTTGTCAATACCGTAATGCATTTTGCAAAAAGCCTACATTTTAAAACGCATTTTGCAGTAAGTCTAAATTTCAAAATACAAGTTAAATGCAATGACAAATGCGCTGGAAATTCATTTCTTTTTAGTGTGTGATTACACACGTGACGTACATTGTACGTTCATCAGGCTAAATGAGTTTAGGCTACAAATCAATTACACGGAATTATGCATTGAATAGCGCCAACTGCATATGACTTTAACGCATTCAATTTATGTCAATGTATGCGTGCTATTATTAAACTCCATTAGAATCGATAACACTGAAGCCACTTAATTATTTACCATCAATGCAAGCACATACAATATACGCGATGCAAATGAATGCTTAAGAAGGACATCTACTGATTATAAAGTATCTAACCGATTGGAAAACATACGTGCAACGGTTTATAAATTCTCCAAAGCATGATAATGTTGTGGCATGCATTAATATATTTGAGCAAAAACTACGAATTGCTTTCTTAATTAATAGTTACTCGCTAATACACTCTCAAGGGGCTACATTTCATCTAAATAAATTGGAAGAATATATTGCGACATTTCATCGCCCCCATTCCTCTTAATTTTAAAGAGTATACAGAGCGTATTCAGCTTTAGTATTCTATAAATTTAGAGTTTTACATGCCTCGTGGTAGGTAAACTTGCAATTCTGAATTCCATTTTACTTACAAAATTGTATATATATAATAATTAAAAGTATTAGTTGCCTACATTTCATAAAAAAACTAAAACAGTACGAAATCTTGCAGAGCATGCATTGTACATGCAAGGTACCCCCAGACCTGGGAAATCTGGAAAAGTTAGGGAAATTTAAAATGTTTGGAGAAGTCAGGGAAAAATGACTTATATGGAAAAAGTCAGGGAATTTTAACGTAGTCATGCTGTCACGATCCAAAATTAATGCTTCTACGTGGTTATAGCTCAGGGCCCATTTGCAAACTTCTCCTCGTTTTCCGAGGACAAATTTGCAAAATTTCCCACGGTTTTCGAGAATAAATTTGCAAAGAAATTTCCCTCGGTTTTCGAGAACAAATTTGCAAAAATTTCCACGTTTTCCTAGTACAAATTTGCAAGATTTTCAGTCTTTTCTAAGCACAGATTTCCAACCTTTTCCCATTATAAAATTTCAATATTTTTCATTATTTTCCGTTTACAAGTTTGCAAAACTTTCTACATTTACCGAATACAGATTTGTCAAATTTTCAAATATTTTTCATGTCAATTTTTCTGTTAATTTTTTTTATTTTTCTTTGTTAATTTTTTAAAATGATTTTCATGCTAATTTTTTTTTTAAACAATTTTTTTTTCTACGTCCATTTTTCAAAATTTTCATTAGTGAATTTCGAAAAATATTGTCCTGTGTCGATTTTCCAAAATCGAGAATAACATCGGCATATGTAAAGCGTTGACATTGTCACTGGTCAGGGCAATTTATTTTAAATCTGGAAAAGTCAGGGAATTTGAAAATAAAATTTCTGGGGGAACCCTGACATGCCGTTCCATACTTTCTAAATAATGATAAGGCGTAATCCGAATATAAAGTTTTCGAAATAAACAAATTGCGTGTATTAATACCTCTCTTCCCCGAATCTTTTCTTTCTTCTAGAATTCTAAGAAATCTAAAGGGATTAAATGCACACCTTTTAAATTCTAAAAATACAGGTTAGCCTATTTCCATGTTGTCATGGACGCATGCTTATTTCGACAACAAATGCATACATTAAAGGCAAAAAAAAAGGAATCGTGAGTTATGCTTTGAGCGTTTTTTAGTTAGGTCATTTACTTTATGATGTAGTTAAAGGTAGAGATTACATCCAACTTATACTTTCGGACCACCCTAGTAGGGTGACTGCTCGATAATCCTATTCTAGAAATAATAATGCGTAGGAATATGGGCAACATCTAATTTGCAAAGCTAAGTACCAGGATACTGTATTGAAAGCAAATGCCTCTTTTCTAGCTGATGAAAATAATGAGATGAGTTTGAAAAAAATCTGGAAGAAGACCAATAGGTTAAAGCTAAATAAAACAGTAACTTTCTACTAGCCGGAAGGCACTCATTTGCTAGTAAACCCTAAACCTTATACAACCTTGGTGCTTCCACGCAGTCCTTTCTTGCAATCTACAACATTATCTCTAATGGATGTCAAAATAAATGACCGCAACCAACTTCATCCCCTCGTGAATAAAAGAAAGTCTGAAGGTATAGAATAATTCCTCACATTCGCTTTTGTTAGCCACTTACTAGAAATGTTCCAGAAAGAGAAATCGACCCACGTGGAACCCCATTTAATTGTCATATTAACAATGTTATTCAACGTTTTCTTGATTGTAGTACCTTTGAAGCATTCTTGGAACTTATGCTTTTATGGATTTTTCCTTGAATGGTAAGTTGGGTTACTTCAACAACACATGTATGCAGAGTATGAATTTAGAAACTCTTGTTACATGTATGCTGAAATGTGCCCGTACATTTGACAGCGATGTCAAAATGTATTCCCATTGAAATATTATGGGAGATTTAAGGCATGCAAGAGGGTCCCACATTGAATAAAAGCTTTAGAAATATATTGTCGGAAAAGCATTTTTTGTACTAAATATGTTAGCTTGTTTTGTATGGATGTTCAACAAGTTGTTCAAAATATGTATGGATTGGAACATCCAAGTTATTTTCAAATATCGTGCATATGTATTTTTAAATATATTTTAATAAATGAAAACATATTTTAAGATATATTTTAACAAAAATTTGTAAACTCTTGTTACATGTACGCTGAAATTTGCCCATATATTTGACAACGAAGTCAAATTATTCCCATTGAAATACTATAGCAGATTTGAGACATGAAAAAGGGTCCCATACAGAAAAAAGCTTTAGAAATATATTTTCGGAAATGCCTTTTAATAGCTTTAAAATAAATTTACAAGTTATTCGAAATAGTAATAGATTGAAACATCCAAGTTAAGTTGAAATATCGTGCGTACGTATTTTTTTTAATATATTTCGATAAAAAAACTATACAAAATACATTAATAATATTGTTTTTAAAACGATATTTTAATAAACATTTAAAATACATTGTACATGTACATTCCCAATGTACTATTCAGATACATTGTGCATGGTGCTTTATCTTATGGCATATATTTTTAAATGTAACAAAAAATACAATTTAAAATATATCTCAAATTAAATATATTTGGGATGCCGTTTTATAAATTTATTTGAATAATGCATATTGCATTGTTTAATAATACATTTTTCCAAATTGCATTGTTGAATAATGCTTTTTAAATGCATTGCTGGATAGTTAGACCTAAATGAATTTTAATTGCATTGATGAAATACAATTTATTTTCTTTGAAACATATTTTACGAAACGTATAAAGTTAATCAAAAGCTACTTAAAGTTAAATGCATTTAAAAAAACGATTAATGTAAATAACTTTTTAAATACATTTTCCATACAGAAATATGCTTTTAAATGTATATCAAGATACATTGTATTTTAATTTAGGTGTTAGGTAGAAAAAAAATACAAAAAACATGCTTCAAATAGGGTCATATACCCCAGTGCAGATGGAAAAAATGCAGTTTCAGCACTAATTGAAATTGTACAGCTTCTCTAAAAATACTCATTTTCTTAAAGTATATTAAAACTAATGTCGTTTTAACGTTTGTCAACAGATCGCATTTTTCACGTCAAAGATTTAGAAGAGCTTTGTTTTTTCCCAAAACCCTAATTGATTCCATGTTTGTGCATCCTACAAATGCATATCATACGGGGTACAAAACACCGCCCAGACAATTCGAGTCAATACAAACACTGACAATTTGGTAAAAAAACAATTATACAAATTAATAACATCTACATGTACGACGTACTGCATGCAGCATATGCTCAAATATCCAATTAATTTCAAAAGATTTGGAATTGGTTGCTTCTTAATTATCTTCATTGAGTTTTCAAATTATTCCAGTATTAATTTGTAAAACAACATTAGCTAATATTTCTTTAGTTGAAAATGAAATATCAAAATGCACAATAAAAACCTGATAAATGGGAACATTTATTTCGATTAAAAAACAGCTCTTCGTGACAACATTTTTCAAAAAAACAGCACAAAAAACAACCCGAGGGCATCATTTTTTCAGGGAAACAACATAATACCTAACTTATAACATAAAAACTAAATTATAAGGGATGGATTTAATGCCACGAAGCCACAGATTTCCTTACTTCTAAAACTGATTTATATATAAAAATCCTGTTTTGAAATCAACATTCAGGCGATGCCTTAAACACGAGTAGCAGATTTCAACTGCGTAACTGGGGTATTTATTTACATTTGCTAACTACGTGATTGCGTAAATTTTGATTTATTTCTCGTATATAAAAAGAAAAACCTGTTCTAGACTTCCATGACTGACCACATATTTAAAAGGATTAAAACCCATTTTGTCAAAGACCAGAGAAACAAAGAAATGTCTGGTACACTTATACCATTATCATGTTTACAGATGTTTCCTCACGAGTTTCTGAAACATGTATTTAATGCATACGTCTTTTTTATACAAGTTACACATTATCTATTAAAGTTATTGGATAACATCATTATGCATCTCGTAAAACCAAGAACAGGTCAAGCCAATAAATCAAATCAATATTAAGGAGTTCAACTTTTTTTATATAAATCGAAATTTATATACTGGAATCGTTTTATATTCAACTGAATTTTTCCAGATGTTGCATCGTGATATTCCAAAAACTGTCCTAGATGTATCTTTTTAATATGATGCCCACAGCTTAAATCATCGCCCCTCCTCTATTCGCCATTAATGAGACATTAATGGTTATGTTCCATTTTATTGAAATCTTCCTAGAGTTTGAACAATAATGAAATATTTAATCACATCGTTTATCACTAGCGTTATTATTTGTACATTACATATTTAGTACACCTTATCGGGACATGTACATTTAATATTTATATATCGATCATTTTATTGATTGCCTATGCGAAGTTACAGCCAAAATTTAATCGTTTTATAACTTGTCAAACATATTTCTAAACAACCTGTTTTACATTTATTGAACTGACTCAACTTATAAAAATGCATGTGTACTGTATATGCAGGTGTCGTGAAATATTTCCACCATCAAGTACAAATTAGCTCATTCATATATGCGTTAATAGTGGTACTCAGAGAGAAGCTTTCCGAATCGTACTCTGACTTCACGACTATAAGTAACGTGTGCAATCACATGCAGGTTAACTGGTTCAAGAAATTAGCTTAAAAGTTTATCTCTGATTTTAAAGCAATTAATGCATTCCATTCGCAAACGTGACCTAATGACTCCAAAGAACCACTCCAAAACTTCTGTCCGAGTACCCCTAATAGCTGTTAAGCTGTTTTAGATTATACAATTCGAATAGGTTTCGATTTCACGTTTATTGGCCACGAATAAAACAGCAAAAATGATGAAATATTAATATTCAAAAGCTTAAGTTTCATTATGCAATTTTAACCATCGGTTAAAATGAAAGTCGCAGACAATCTTCGCTTCTTTAAAATTGCATTACAAATTAAGATTTCCAACAAATCCAAAAGCATCTGCACTGCATTTCTACAAAATTTGAAACTTTTGATCAGGATGTATCTTTGTGATAATCTTGAGATGCTCCACCCGCACACATCGTGGATATTTTAAATTTTTTTCATTTACAGATATTCCCTAAAAACTTTTTAATCACACCCCACTCCAAAAATGATACAACTAAAAAATCTTCCATTTTTGGCGTACGACGGTATTAATCAAGCAAAATGAACTCCACATTCAGTTAAAATGACATCATCTTAGCTTAACAATGTTGAGTCTAATTTGACAGAATTGTCACTTTAACTTACCATCCATGTCCAAGCATTGCTGTACATCTTGCTTTATCTCTAAATGAAAAATTCTGAAGTTGGGTCCCTTTTGAAAGGCAGCCCGGGGTGCGATGCGTGTCCTAAAAATGCCCGATTAAATATCCGAAAAAAATGTGAGATTAAATTTCCGAAAAAATGTGCGATTTAATTTCGAAAAAAAATATCCGAAAAAAGTGAGGAAAAAAATTTATTAACATTGTTGACTACGTCATTCATTAAAAATTTGTTGGCTACGTCATTCACTAAAATTTTGATGACCACGACATTCATTAAAATTTTGATGACAACATCATTCATTAAAATTTTGATACGTCATTCATTAAAATTTTGATACGTCATTCATTAAAATTTTGATTTCTCCTTCATTCATTAAAATTTTGCTGACTACGTCATTCATTAAAATTTTGTTGACTACGTCATTCATTAAAATTTTGTTGGCTACGTCATTTATTGAAATTTTGTTGGCTAGGTCATTCATTAAAAATTTCATTAAATTCACGAAATTCATTAGAATTGTGATGACTACGTCATTCATTAAATTTTTCAGGACTACGTAATTCATTACAATTTTGATGAGTACGTCATTCATTACAATTTTTTGGGTACGTCAATCAATAAAATTTTGATGAGTACGTCATTCAATTATATTTTGTTGGCTACGTCATTCATGAAAATTTTCTTGGCTACGTCATTCAATTAAAATTTGTTGGTTACACCATTCATTAAAATCTTGATATCCAAAACATTAAAATTCTGATGACTACGTCATTCAGTAAAATTTTGCTGTCTACGACATTCGAAAAATTCGGATGACGTCATCATAAGAATTTCTATGAACGACGTCATCATTTACTATTCAGTTCTTGGGGTACTTCTACGTTTAAATAGAAATTGTACGATAGCACAGCAACACTCCGTTATCTTTTTTCCACGAATCGTTTTAAGGGCGGTCACATCGACAAGTTAGAATGGATTAAACTCCAGCACAAAAAGATCGCCCGAAAATAACTTTTCCCCAAATTCTTCGAAAATGCAAATTCGGTCATAAATTTGAGAAAAGTAGCCTACATCATTTTCCCTTCCCCCCGACCATCGCCTTCGCAGCCAATTTTAAAAGGCACGTAATATATATTTTCAAAAAATATCCTTCCACCCCTGGAAGGCCGCAGTTGATTGAGCCAAATCTGAGGCTGCTGGCACATCCCTAAACAATTCTCGACAATTGTGTGTGTATGTTGTTGGCATCGAGAATATACGACGTTTCTTTCCAAGTCTCTTCACCTCTTTCATCAGTTTCGACCGATGAACTATTACGCGAACTCAGGATGCTTTTAATGAATCCATGTCATGCCCAATGAACCAGCCTCTCAGCTTTCAGATTTCGTCCTTCCCACACAACAATTTAATTAGCGGTCAGTCGTGGCCGGGCTATTTTTATGAGGAAATATAGCGCTAGTGTCCAGTGCGAGCCCACGTTTCTGGTACGGACTTCTTCGACAGGCAACCTTCTTCACGTATGCCATCCGTCTGCTGCCTAGTCCATCATCACGTGGAATGTATGTTTTGAAAAACTTGGTGCTTGCAGTGGTGCAACTGACTGCATTCATTAGCCCATTGGTCCGCTCGCAGGAACATCCCTGCCCGCGAGAGTGCCTCTGCACCGGGAATACAGTTGAGTGTTCAAATCTTCAACTAGCTTCTATTCCTCTTAATATTTCTTCTAACACAACTATTTTGTAAGTAAACACTGCTTTTTATGCGTTCGCATGCTTCCATCCCATCTATCTTTGATTCAGCAGCGTGATGCCCGACTTTGTAAGGCAACCGGCAATGTTTTCAACGTGACAGGAAGTAAACATTGCGTAATTTTCCAGAGTTTACGTTTTCCCCGTATGCGTGCTCCTCCTAAATATAGACTTCCGCTTGAACTCAATTGACATTTCGAAAGACGCGATTCTTCGAAAACAATAATTCCTCAAAAACATACGTGGAAGAAATCTCTCGGAGATTGAAAGACGGAGGAAGTTATCCTTCTGGCGAAGGACATCCTTCCGGAAATGGCCTTTCTTGGAAAGTGCATGGCGAAGTGATTGTTGCCATTACTGCTTCCGTACACGATACTAATTCTCCATTCAGGTTCTTGAATGGATTGTAAAAATGCGACACCTCAATGAACTTTCTGGCATGTCGTGAAAATACCTCCATCACTGCAATGGCATTCCGTGGGGGGGAATAGAAAGTGCTGAAAACTATACGTTATAAATTTGATAGCGCCAAGAATTCGTTATAAAAACTACGCAGTCGGCACTTGCCATAAAGTGGTAACGGGGCATGTGTGTGTCGTGACAGGCAATTGAGCCATTTTTGACATACTTAAGGCGTCTGTTTAAAGTCTACTAAGTACCTCCGAATCGAAAAAAAAATATTGCCATGGAAAATGTTACTGCGAATCCCGCTGGAAATAAGCAGTTTAGCGAAGTTTGTTTAATACAACACGAGATTAAGTAATGGTTTGTTGGTTTGCCCAATAGAGGTGATTGACACAAGACCCTTTTTTTGCTCACTAATTCTGGAAATGGATTAGTGGCAACCAAGAGATTAACTCGGACTGACTACCACCGCATCTGTCAGATACATTTAATTACATCTGGTGCCAAAGGGCTTGAGAGAACTAATTAAATCAAGCTTAATGCCTGTTTTGCTGCTACGCAGCTTTCGTTTTTACACTTAATTATGCGTCACACCTGTAACATTAATTATCAAAAAAAAATTAGCCTTTAGTGTCACTTTCAGTTACCGTCGTATATTTACAGGGTTGGTCAAACAACCATTAATTGCTGTGCTATCCTGCTAATTTTTTTAAATTTTCCCATCTTGTAATTTTATACATCTCGGCTGCCTAATTAATGATAAAGTCATCCATTTAAAAAATTACGGTGATGACGTCATAATCAGACGTAATCGTCAACATTTCTGTAAACGTTTAATAGGACATTTAATCACACATTTTTTTCTCTCGGAAATTTAATAGGACAATTTTTCGAAATCAGGCCCTTTTTTGGACATTTAATCGGGCACGTTTTCGAAAATGTAATCGGAACTATAATCGGACATATTGGTAGACCGACATTTTAATCGAACATATAGGTAATCGGACGAATTGGCAGTCAGGCATTTAATTGGGCACTTTTTGCGACGTTCAATAGGACAAATATATAAACATGAAATGGGGCATTTTTTCCGGAAATTTTATCGGACCTATCGGAATTTAATCGGAAATACCTCGTATAATCAGGCATTGATGGGCTGACATTATATAATATAACATAATCGGACAAATCGGTAGTATATATGACATTTAATCGGGCACTTTGTCGGACATTTATATTCGAACTTAAAAATGGGGCATTTTTTCGGACATTTAATCGGACATATCGGACTTTAAACACAAATACCTTGTATAATCGAACATAGCCTTGACATTTATTCAAATAGTAATCTGACAAATCGGTAGTCCGATATTTAATCGGGCACTTTTCGGACATTTAATAGGACAAATATTCGAACATAAAATGGGGCGTTTTTATCGGAAATTTAATCGGACCTATCGGACTTCAATAGGAAATACCTCGTATAATTGGACAATGATAGTCCCACATATAATCGGGAATATAATCTCACATTGGTAGTCCGTCATTTAATCGGACATAGAATCTGACATTGGTAGTCCGACATTTTTTGGACATCCGAAACTCTAAACCCCTTTAAGTCTATAAGTCGGGGAAAGACGTATGTAGTTCTACGTCAAAAATCTTGCTTCGGAGTTCGGTATATATAGGCTGAAAAATAAGATGTGTTTTAATTTCT
>JAQGBX010005641.1:0-13419 GCA_034698745.1 Megaphyllum sjaelandicum
TCCATGCGGAGCGAAACGAATTGGCAGCGCAAATGCCAACGACGCTCACGAGAAGTAGGCTGGTAGGTCTTCTGGATATGCAGCAAGACCTCCCTGCACTTCTCGCCGGAGAAGCCCTGGAAGAGGGTCTTTCTGATCCTCTCATGCACAGAAAAGTAGATGGTTGAGTACGCCTTTCTGCACTTGTGCATGAACGTGTCTCGCTCCACCTAGGGGGCAGTGGAAGGCGGATCACTGCGCTCAGGAGTGACATACTCTGTCAGCTCCTGGTACATAAGGGCGATATCTAGTTCCTCCCTCCAGGTCGCGTAGTTCGTCTCGGTTAGGACCGTAATCCTAGGCGACCTATCACTGGAGGGGGGAAGCACGCTGTAATATCCTTCAGCCATGGTGGATCAGAAAATTTGGAATTCCGCAGACTCGCTATTGAAAGACTTGTCAGGAGACAACCTCACGACCAAGTCCGTTGTCACGAAACCTAGAAAACCCTAAAACGATTAATTCTAAGGGACGGAGAACCGAAACCTCTCGCGTCCTGCGACAAACGATGACTCCCAGGGCTAAGCTGAAAATTTAAATGAATTAGCATAAGGGAACGGAGGGCGCCTGGAAACACTTCATTAGAAAAGGAATTATGATTCAATCAGATCAAAACAATATGCATCATGCGAGTCGTCACTACTTAGCAAATGAAATACAAATGCAACACATCATTTGTGCCCCTTCACAACACACAGGAAAAGCACTACTATGTAAACTCCGAGAAAAACCATGGAACATCACGGTTGTTGAGAGCCACGTCCAGTCTGGCCAATCCAGGCGACGAGAATGACGCAATGGCAGCAACTGGTCCTGCAGTGGCAGCAGACCTGCAAAAGTACGAGAAAAGGGTGTACTAAGATAGACACGAACCAAACGGGGTATGCAGTTCTGCAGACACAGTCTCAAGCGTCCACAAGCGTGAAGAGAAACACTTCAACAGGGCTCGGCAGCTAATCCTGCTGGATGGGACGTCCTCTTATAAACCGAGCAGTCGAGGGCGTCGAACATCAGTTGAAATGGACAGAGCAGACGACGGCGTCGAGCATCAGTTGAAATGGACAGAGTAGACGACGGCGTCGAGCAGCAGTTGAAATAGACGGAAATGGACGTCAATGTTCACACAACAAGACAGTAAGAGAACAGTCCACTGTCCCACTGTCTTGCCCATAACGAGACAGCGCTTGAAAAACCGTGGAAAGTGGTAAGGCCTACCCCAACCACGCTCTGCTACCAATGTTGGGTAGCAGACGTGCGCTGTCCGATCAGTGGGTCGCCAGACGACTCAAAACAAAACAATCAGCCAAAGCTATAATTCTCGGTGAAAAACGTTTTTACTCACTGATAACGATGCGATCAGGTAGAGTCCGAGATAATTCATTTCGGAAGACAAAAACAATAGGGCGGGGTAGGGCCGAAACGGAACCCTAACCCTCAAGTTGTTAAACGAACATTGAACAGCTGAGTAGTGACTGATTTATGATCACCGATAAAATTATGATCATGAAGCGCTAACGGCGCTTTAACTAAAGAAAAACACGGGTACAGCGCTAGGCCCAAGTGCAAACAGAAAAGGGCTTTCAGCGCCTAAGAAAAACAAACTATAAGCACTAGGTGCGGGTACAAAAACAAAAGCATAGCCACAGTCGCCGCCTAGTGACAAAAACAAGAACTGACGCTATGAGCAGACGATCCTAACTCATAGCGGGTAGACACGCGATCCTAACTAATAGTAAAGTGCCATAACGTGATAATAAAGGCAAATAAAACAAATACCAAAGTTAGGATTTGGGGTAAAGCAGGAAAACAATAGAGTACATGTGCCCATAAAACTAAAAGGGTCAAAACGATAATGCAGTTAACTCCCTTCTCCGGAATAGGGGGAGAAGAGGGGGGAAATTTACATGGGGCACCCACAGGCGCTCTCTATTCCCTAACGTCGCCCTTCAATATAAACAAAGATGATAAATTTTGAAGGCACGAGACATGCTACCCTCCTCTTGAGGATAACAAAGAGACCCTCGTCGACCAAGTTCGTCGCCGCCATGCCTTCGTCGACCGAAACGGTCATCGTGACGTCACCCTGAGCGCCGCGGGCTCCAACTGCATTATGCTCAGGTGCGTCGTAACGAGCGCCAACCGCACAGGTGGTTGAGGACGCTAACAGCGGTGAGCCAGTTTCTGAAGGGTTGGCACGTGGAATGGACGGCAAATTTTTCGGCTTGAACTAAACGGCGTTGTTTGGTGAATTTATGGAAATGTCCGCAGACCCAGGAAGATCACCGAATACAGGTAGGGGCAGGTGTTATCCTGATTATCACGGAAAGCTGCACGGACGGCTGGGTTAGAAACCAATAACCACGCGGTTACCTTGGCCCACAAAAAGGCAGCAGAAAATGGCGACTCGATTTCTTGTTGAATTAGTGGCGGATTTTGTCGCCGATAAATTGGCACCTGTTCATTAATAATCCCATCTGGATTAATGGTAATATTATCCTGGGGAGGGATGAATCTGGCTGCAAAGTTTTGACGAGGATTCGGATCGCGGTTAGGCGCGAGATCCAACGCGTTAGTGGCAGGATCGGCCACAGGTTGCAACACACCAGGTCGACGATTGAAAAAAACCGAACAAAAATGCGCTTAAAAGCTGCGGAATTATAAACAATTCATTAACAATGAGAAACGCAACATGATTACTGAAATACGGTAAGTTTTTCAAAATTCTAAGCATGATATAATTTGGACAAAGAATCTTACCAAACAAGAAGCGTGGGTGATAGAGAGTAAGACAGTCAGATAGTGACTGATTTCTTGGAAAGAAACCGTTAGAAAGAGCGTGACTAAAAGAGGGTAATAAAAATGTAGCTTGGACGGTGGTCACGCCGAATTTGTGCACCAAAATAGGGGGAACAAGTTCAAATGTTGCAAAAAAAGGTTTTGTATTGATGTTTGTCAAGAAACAGTGTTTTAGTAATGTAAACTGTAGTCATGCCGCCTCTTGCCAGGCAAGGTATTTAGACAGGATGAGTCGGTCAGACTCAAAAGATCCTGTTTCGAAAATAGGGGGACTAACGAGTTTGCTAATGGATGGTAAAAAATATGTAGGTAAATTGTATTGCTTAAAGAGTTGGCCGGCACGGGCCAACTTCCACATGGCTGTGTAAAAAAAATTCTTGTGGTCAGTGCCAGAACTGTCCAAACGACCTAGATCCTTAAAGTGTTGCAAAGCCATCATTCTGCAGAATGCAGAACGTGCAGTCTTGCTAACAATTCCATGTTGAGTTATGTAATCCTCGAAAAAATGCGAAAATCTACGAAATTGTGCCGGAAAATGAGTTTTCAGGCATTCCAATATTTCGGCTCGTAAATCTACTGTTATTTTTTGACAAAATCGAGCAGGGCGCCTAATCTCACGTCCCTTACGATTAAAAGATGGCTCCTGTACTTCAGAATCGGTGTGAACGGGTGAAATATTAAAAAATTCGTTTTTAATCGAAATTGCATTTTTTTTTTGATTTTATAGAAGTTTTGGTGTCTGAAGGTGTCTGACACGCACCACGCGGTTTCCGATATTTGTATGATCCTGTGCACATGGCTGGGCAACTTGACGTGATGATGTCAGCATGAGAGTCGCAGGAAATGCATTTCTCCGTGTGATCAATAGATGGTGCTGACGGTCCAGGGAGTGGAGAGCATGGGGAAGTCCATTTTGGAGTGATTGCAATGGTAGTATGTGGTAATGGTATCTGAATTTTGCTGGAATCAGCTGATTGCGCCGATAATGCTGATTTTTCTATGTTTTCCGAATATTTTTCGGCCGTGACAACCTGATGAATAATTTTAATAGGTTGCATTGAGTCAGTATCATCTTTTTTTGGACGACCACGTGCTTTTTTAGCAATTTTTGGACGAGTAGAACGTGGTGAGATGTCATCCCCAGTGGGAAATGGGTAAATATCCTTGCTGTTATATACACCCAGGATGGTATCACGTGTTTTATCAGTAATTTCATAAGAATTTGGCGAAATAACCTTTGATATGGAATAGGGACCGCCCTTTTTGGGAGCCAGTTTGGCCGAGTACCCTTTAGCTTTGCTGCTAATTGGATTCACCTTGATTAAAACTTTCTCGTCTAGAGCAAAGTTCGGACAGGTAGCTGTGACATTTTGTTTGATCCTACAAGTATCCTGATGCTGTTCCAAATTGGCTATGACATCTAACAGGACATCAGCAGTTTTTTCGAAAAACTCCGTCTAATTGGTATGAATAAAATCCACGGGATTTGCCTGTGGTTGGTATAAGGCCACCTTCTGTAAGGTAAATCCCATGATGTCGGCCGTTTGCTGCATGATGGCCGCAAGAAATTGTGGGCAATTGTCGCAGCAGACGATTTTAGGTGTGCTGTAGCGTAAGCATATTTCATTAATAATGACAAATAAAATGGTATCAGCTCTCCTGTTTTGTAATGGAAATAATTCCAGGTAGCCGGTTATCACATCGGTGACAGAAAGAATGCAGGTGTAGCCATCAGCTGAGTCGGTCATTGGGCCAACAGTGTCTACGCTAATACAATCAAAACGAGCGGTGATACTGGGGCTGGTATAGACAGCGGTGTGGCTGGAATTCTCGGGTTTTTATCGTGCACAATCTGCACAAGCCCGAAAAAATTTTTGAATCATTTTACGCATGTTGTTCCAATAGTATTTTTGTATGATTCTGGCGTGTGTGCCGTTGATGCCCCAATGACCGGCTTCATTGGTGGAATGGTTCCACCTCATCACACGCTCCTGAAGACTGGCAGGTATCACCAACCTAGGACCATCAACCTCCCCATTCGGAATGTACCTGTAGAGGATGTTATCCATGACTACATAGCCTCTGCCAAGGAAGGTGCGGGCTTCTGCAGCGGCGTAGTCATCAGTAGTTTCTAAAGCTTCGATGATATGTTAACATTGAGGATCTTTAAGTTGCTCGGTCCGAAAATCGATGGCAGTGATTGGCTGTTCATCAGTCAAGAACGGATGGATTACCACCACTGGTTCAGGTGTCGTGTCGAAAGGTCGTGATAACATATCAGCAACTACATTAAGTTTACCGGGTATGTAAGTAATATCGAAGACATAGTTCTGGACGCTAAGTGCCTACATGGCAAGTCGACCAGCTGGCTGGTTCAACGTGATGAGCCACCTTAGAGGTCGGTGGTCCGAATGGACCACAAATGGCATACCATCCAGGTAGCCACGGAATTTTGAAATTGCCCAAATAACTGCCAATGCTTCCTTTTCAGTTGTGTTGTAGTTTAACTGAGGGGCAGTGAATAATTTTGATGCATATTCGATGACACTGTAAGGAGCTTCATTACCTTTGACCAACACGGCACCCATGGCCACATGGCTGGCATCAGTAAACAAACAAAATCCTTGCTGAAAATCAGGCTGTTTCAATACAGGTGCCTGACACAATCGATCCTTGAGCAGATTGAATGCGAATTGACATGAAGTGTTGAAGTCGAAGACCGCATCTTTCTTGAGCAACGCATAGAGTGGAGCAGCGATTTGTGTGAGGTTCGAAATGAACTTCGAGAACCACCAACAGGATGAAACGAAGGATTTCACCTGTTTCACGTCAGTCGGGTAAGGTAAATTCAATAAAGCTGCAATTTTGAGGGAATTAGGTGAAATACCATCTGCTGTGATGGTGTGTCCTAAATAATCCACGGAAGGCTTAAAAAAGAAGCATTTTTTTCTTTTTTAAAGAGAAACCATAGGTCATCAATAGTGGGAAAACCTGTGCCATTTCGTTCAGATGTTTGGAAAAATCAGGATTTGCGACCAGAAGATCGTCTTGATAAATTTGGTTCGTGACGTGAGGCAGGTGGGACATCATTTTATCCACCACACGTTCAGCTAATATACTATCAATCCGTGGCAAAGGGTACGCATCTGGAACATTTACTCGGTTGAGTGCCCGAAAGTCTGTCACCATACGCATATCATCTGGGCCATCTTTCTTAGCGACCAAAATGGATGGTGCAGCCTATTCGGATGTTGTGGGAATCAGGTATCTCTTAAATAAAAGTTCTGAAACCTTGTCTGAAATCTGTTTTTTTACGTTTAGGTGCGAAATTGTACAATTTTACTGCCTGTGGTTTTGATCCAGGTATAATAGTTGATGGTCTGAGGTTGCACTTTGGCTGGTGCGAGTGTCTTGCAGAAGACCTTTTTGTGTTTAATCAACAACAAGTTGACATATCGACGTTGTTCTGCATCCAGGTGTGTACCTTCATTGTCACAGAAGATGACGTCCTCATCTTTGATCTCAGCTAAAGTTTTGGCATTGTACACATGGTATAGCTTGGTGTAATCTACATGATGTAAAGGAATGCGGATGTTGTCCTTGTTAAGAAATGACCATTCGCCTGTTTCAAAGTTGGTTCTGACTTTGGCCATCTGTAGAAAGTCACTACCCAAAATAATCTTATGCGTGACATATGTAGGAATGATCATAAATCTGATCTCGAATGGACCATTCGAGCATTCGAATGGACCATGGATGATTGCTAACAAGCAATCATCACAGTGGCTGTGGCATGGAAAGTATTAACATTCTTTGCTTCCTGGTCAGCCATTTCGATGGTGCTAAAACTTGGAGACATAGGGATGTTCTCGGATAGCAGTAATTCATACATGGCCTTACCAGCCAATGATGAGTTTGCACCGCTGTCAAGCAGTGCCTGAAAAAAGGGAAAAGGTGTATATCGTCACTCCTAGATGTCCGCATATGTAACAATGTGTGTCAGATTTATCAACAGCTGGATTGCTATCGACAATCGGTTTCTTGTGTTTAAAATTACCGTTGGAATTCTCCTTTCCTTTGAATTCCTTTTTCTTGAAAGTTCAATCCTTGGTGAACTTCGGTTTAGAGTCGGAGTCCGGTTTGAGGGCAGGTTTTTCTGTTTTCTGCTTCTGATTGCGGTCGGATTTACTGCGTATTTGATCTTTTAATCCTAAACCATGCCCAGGGTCATCTCTGGGCCACCGTCCTGAATTGATGAGACAGTGCTGAATTTTGACTGCTTTGTCCTGTAGGGCAGTCAAAGTTTTTATCTTTGCTGTATCAGCAATGTTTGAAACAGTGGATGCATGCCACCATACAGCAAAGATATATTTAAATCCTTGGAAAGAGAAATTTCATATTGATTTACCTGTTGGTTAATTAAAGAAATGTAGTCGAGAACGGATTGTCCGTATCTTTGTCCATATTTAGCCAATTTTGACCACAATTCCGTATCGTCTGTAATACGGCCGTAATTGGAATGGAAGGCTGCAAGAGCCTGTTGCCAAGTCTTTAAAGTAGGCAAACGAGTATGCCACCAGCGAAGAGCGTCACCCTTTATGATGTAGATAATACCTGCAATGGTTTCTGCATCATTGAGCTCAAATGTTTGACGTATGCATTGAACGGTAGCAATCCAGGTGCAATGCTCTTCACGTTTACGCTTACGTTTACGCTTAACAGTGACAGGATCCGAGGATCTGAGGTAGCAGGATCCGGTTGAGGGTCGTTATCATGATTTAAACCCTCATTCGGAGAAAATTTCAAATTACTCTTTTGTTCAATTTTGGAATCAAATTTAGGATTGTCAGAAGACAAATTCGGGCTGGAGAAAACCGGCATGTTGGTGTCATAATGCATATTACTGATGGAAGTGGTAGTGGCAGAAATTTGATTTTGTAATTGCCCAATTGTAGATTGAAGGCTAGTAAGCCATTGGGTTTGTGATTCCTGAGCCATTTGCAATGCATGAACTGACATGTTTTCTGGGTTAAGTGCATCCGGTGTGGATGCGGTTAACTTGGGGAATGCAGAGGCAAGTGCAGGGTTGGCACCGGATTCCGGAGGGGTATCCATATGGAAACCGGAGGGTGCAGATGCCATGGGGGTACTTGTAGGGAATTTAATGGGACCCCTGTTTTCCATTTTCTCGATTTTCTAGGTAAATTTGGACGTGGAATGAATAAAGGTCAAGAATCAGAATTCACTTTGCTGAAAACTTCAAAGAATTATAAAGAATTTCAAGTGATAAAGCATTCAAAACCAAGTAAGGCAATGATAATTAGCATGAAATGCTGAAACAACGTGATTAGAAAATGAAATTACAAGTCTGAAAACTGGGAAAATTAAGAAATGAAAACGCAAACAATATCATAAAACCAGAATTCCAGTGATCAAAACACTCTTCTCAATTGCAATGCATCTATTCATGACCAACAAAAACAACTTGATCAGGGTTGGTAAGTTAGGCACAAAAGGAATTTCAAAAGAGAAAGTAAAAAAAAAATTTGAAATAAACTGTGCAATCAAGTTCAGGTGAGAGTATTAGCACAATTGTTGAAAGAGAATCACGTTATGAAGCAAAAAAAAAAAGATTGGGTTTTAGAAGAAAAAAAATTTTTGAAAGTCCAAAAAAATTGCAAAAACGAAAATGAATGAAAAACAAAAATGAAAAGCTTGTTAAGATGTTAAAAAAGTCGAACATGAACGTTGAAAAAAATTTTAAATTCGTAAAAGATAAAAATTTAAAAAATTCAAGTTCAATCGGGAGTGTGAGAAAACACGTTGGGCGCCAGTTGAGAGGTGACTTACGTAATAAAGCACTTTTCAACACAGTGTTCACTTTTAGCTTTCCTGTGTTGCTCATTAAATTGTAAATAAAGTTCCTTTTCCAAAGAAACAAATACTTATGTCTGTAATGATGGTATTCCTTGCAGGTTCCGGAGGAGTGGATCAATCCAGGATACGCGACGAAGGACACAAGTTATTGGGTGAGTAAATAATTTTTGTTTAAAAAGAAAAACTGTTTAACTGTGAATAAACATGAACAAAATAAAGTTCACACTTGGAACCTAGACTATAAGAATTACTGTTTTTTGGCTTAAGTTCTTTGGTTAAAAGTTATTTGAAAACTGGATACAAAAGTATCCTTACCAAGAGCACTGGCTCACAAGAGCCACTCACGTGCTCACTGCTATCTCAGGATGTTAAATTGAATTCTGCCTTTAAGGCTAAAAATGTTCCCTTATATACGGTGGGGTCAGTTATGATCTCACCAGGAATGTTTCTTTCTTCCAATGAGGAGCAAGCCAAAAGATAGTAAAATGAACATGCAAATGACATTCCTTCTTTCTGGACAAGAAGAGGCGCCATTTGCTATGTTCTTACGAATTTCCTTATTTAAATGTCTGCGATTGCAGTGAGGAAAAAAGAAAAAAAAATGGTATGAAAGGAATTGCATAAAAAAATGGTGAGAGAAACAGCTGCACTGCTATAGGAAAGCCTTCCTATAGGGGCAGCTCAATACTAAATGGTAAATTGTTAAAAGTTACGCCTCAAAACCCCCTCAAATTTTGAACCGTAAATACCCGGTAAAAATTTAGAAGAGAAAGGGCGTATCAAATCAAAAATAGACAAAAAACCCAATAAAAATGAGTTAAAGATATAATGGCATGCACGATAAGGCAACGAGGAACATTGCACCGGTAAAAAGTTAGGAGAGGTACTGAACCGTCTCAACATGTATCAAAAATCAACATAACAAGATCATAGAAAAACTGGCTTTAAACCTATTGCACGTAATAAAAAAAATACACTGATCTATGCTGAGGTAGATAGGCTAACAAAAAAAAAGGTAAAAAGAAAAATAAAAAACATATCAAAGTGAAAATGTGACATGCCCGGAAACGACGCCTCAGTCCTGTGGTTCCAGAGGAGTGTCGAAAGGAGATAACATCTCCCCAAAGAAGGCATCTACGGCAGCTTCATCAGGGTCCTCTGGGGGGGCGGAAGTCCGACGACGAAACGGCGGTGTTCGGCGTTCTCGGTAAAATATTTGCAGATGGAAGATCACCATCCTGCACAGGTAGGGGCCAGGTGTTAATTTGATTGGAATTTAACGCTGCTCGAACAACGGGATTGTTAACGATCAACCACGCTGTCATTTTGGCCCACAACAATGCATCAAAAAATGGCGAATCCGGTGTGGAATGTTGTGGACGTTGTTGTCGATAAATAGGCACGGTATCGGCATTTATCCCACCTGGAATTAACGGAATTCCACCTTGGGGAAGCACGAATTCCTGATGAACGGGCGGAAAAGTTTGTGGATCGCGATCGGGCAACGTATTTACCGCTGGCGGAGCGATATTTAATGCTGGTTGTAAAGTCTTAGATCGACGATCCTGCAACAGGAGTCGATTGTTCTCCATATCTGGATTTAATTGTTCATGATTACGTCGAAATCGGCCACGATGGCCAGAACGCGGGCGATCCACCACGTGTTTACGTTTTATGTTGATGAGTGAAAATCGGCAAAAATCCTACGAAAAAACGCTTGAAAGCTGTGGAATCATGAAAACAACATTAGCAATAAAAAACGTGAATCGATCAATGGAATTCAGTAAGTTCTTTAAAATTGTTAGCATGCAACTTTTTAGACAATGAATCTTACCAAAATTGACAAGATTTCGATATCGCGTGGGTGACTGTCAACAGGAGAGGCAAAGAATGACAGAGAATTCGGGGAAAAACCGTTAGAGTAAGCGTGACTAAAAGGGGGTAATAAAACTTCGATGTTGACGGTGGCCACGACTAATTTGTTCAAAAAAATAGGGCGAACAAGTGGGGAAGTTCGGAAAACATGTTCAATGTTTATGTTTGTCCAGAAAAACGTTTTTTGTAAGAAAAACTTCAGTCATGCCGACTCAGACCAGGCAAGGTATTTAGAAAGGATGAGTCGATCGGACTCAAAGGATCCAGTTTCGAAAATGGGGGGACTAACGAGTTTGCTAATGGAAGGGAGTAAATATGTATGTAAATTATATTGCTTGAAAAGCTGGCCAGCACGAGCCAATTTCCATATGGCCATGTTGAAAAAATTTCCTGTGGTTAGCTCCAGACTGGTCCAAACAATCTAAGTCTTTAAAGTGCTGCAAAGCCATCATTCTGCAGAAAGCAGAACGCGCAATTTTATTAACAATTCCATGTTGTGTAGTGTAGTCTTCACAAAAATGCGAAAATCTACGAAACTGGGCAGGAGAATGAGTTTTAAGACATTCCAGAATTTCGGATCTTAAATCCACTGTAATGGTTTGGCAAAATCTAGCAGGACGTCGAATTTCACGTCCCTTACGATTAAAAATCAGTTCCTGAACTTCAGAATCAGATTGATTGGGCGAAATATCCTGTGAAAATTCATTTTTAATCACAACTGCGTGTTTTTTTGATTTTTTAGAAGGTTTTGTGTCTAAAGGTGTCTGACAGACACCACGCGGTTGCCGATATTTGTATGATCCTGTGCACGTGGTTGGGCAACTCGACGTTATGACGTCAGTATGAGCGTCACATGCAATGCATGTCTCCGTGTGATCACTAGATGGCGCTGATGGTCCAGGGATTGGAGAGCTAGGAGAAGTCCATTTTGGCGTGATTGCAGGGGTAATATGGGGTGATGGTATTTGATTTTTGCTGAAATCAGCTGATTTTACCGATAATTCTGATTTTTCGATATTTTCCGAGTGTATCTCGGCCGTGACAACCTGTTCAGTATTTTTAACAGGTGGCATTGAATCATTATCATCTTTTCTTTTTTTGGACGACCACGTGCCTTTTTGGTGATTTTAGGACGAGTTGAACGTGGTGAGAGATCATCCCCAGTAGGAAAGGGATAGATGTCCTTGCTGTTATACACACCCAGAATGGTATCACGTGTTTTATCCGTAATTTCGTAAGAGTTTGGTGAAATAATTTTGGAAATGTAAAAGGGACCGTCTTTCTTGGGGGCCAGTTTGGCCGAGTATCCCTTAGCTTTGCTACTGATTGGATTAATTTTAATTAAGACTTTCTCGTCCAGAGCAAAGGTCGGACAGGTAGCTGTGGCAATTTGTTTGATCCTACGAGTATCCTGGTGCTGTTCCAAATCGGCGATGACATCTAACAGGACAGCAGCAGTTTTTTCGAAAAACTCTGTTAAATTGGTATGAATAAAATCAGGATCAAAGCACATTTGATGAAAGGTGAGCAGATTATCCTGCGGAGCACGTGGAATTCGTGCAAATGTAAGGTAGAAGGGATTATGGCCTGTGACAGATGATTGAGCAGTATTACATGCCCAACGTACTGCTGGTATGTACTTGGGCCAATCTGTATGGTGTTCAAAAACTGCTATAGCCAATCGGCTCTTTAGGTCGCGATGCTTACGTTCCACGGGATTTGCCTGTGGGTGGTATAAAGCCACCTTCTGTAAGGTAAATCCCATGATGTTGGCCGTTTGCTGCATGATGGCCGCAAGAAATTGTGGGCCATTGTTGCAGCGGACGACTTTAGGTGTGCCGTATCGTAAGCATATTTCATTAATGATGACAAATGAAATGGTATCTGCTCTTGTGTTTTGTAGCGGAAATAATTCCAGGTAGCCAGTTGTTATGTCGGTGACAGAAAGAATGCAGGTGTACCCATCATCCGAGTCGGTCATCGGGCCAACGATGTCCACACTTATGCAGTCGAAACGAGCATTGATACTGGGACTGGTATATACAGCAGTATGGCTGGAATTCTCGGGTTTGTATCGTGCACAATCTGCACATGCCCGAACGAATTTCTGAATCATCTTACGCATGTTATTCCAATAGTATTTTGTATGATTCTGGCGTGTGTGCCGTTGATGCCCTGATGACCGGCTTCATTGGTGGAATGGTTCCACCTCATCACACGCTCCTGAAGACTGGCAGGTATCACCAATCTAGGACCATCATCCTCCCCATTCGGCAGGTATCTATAGAGGATGTTATCCATGACTACATAGCCTCTGCCAAGGAAGGTACGAGCTTCAGCAGCGGCGTAGTCATCTGTAGTTTCTAAAGCTTCGATGATGTGTTGACATTGAGGATCTTTAAGTTGCTCGGTTCGGAAATCGATGGCAGTGATTGGCTGTTCATCAGTTAGGAACTGATGGATTACCACCACTGGTTCAGGTGTCGTGCCGAACGGTCGTGACAACATGTCAGCTACTACATTGAGTTTGCCAGGTATGTAGGTAATATCGAAGACATAGTTCTGGACACTGAGTGCCCACCTGGCAAGTCGACCGGTTGGTTGGTTCAACGTGATGAGCCACCTTAGAGGTCGATGGTCCGAATGGACTACAAATGGCATACCATCCAGGTAGCCACGAAATTTGGTGATTGCCCAAATAACTGCTAATGCTTCCTTTTCAGTTGTGTTGTAGTTCAACTGAGGGGCGGTAAACAATTTCGATGCGTATTCGATGACACTATAAGGAGTTTCATCACCTTGGACCAACACGGCACCCATGGCGACATGGCT
>JAQGBX010005642.1:0-13419 GCA_034698745.1 Megaphyllum sjaelandicum
AATTAATAATGATTTTATAAATTTTGATGCATGGATTGAATATTTTTATTGTATGGGTTATCAAAAAAAATTTAAAATTTAAATAATCTTGTTTTTTTTTAATTCTTACAGTTCTCTAACACTTTAAACACAATGTTCTAACAGAAAAACTCAATTACAACCACTAATTGTAAAAAAATAATTTTGGCCGCCTAAATCGGCCAAATACCCCACTGTGCAGCGCCTTATTTAGTATCTCGATTATATGTATAGCCTATAGTTATTTTTCTCTCCTTTGTAAAGGAGTAACAGCATCTATGTTATGACTTGATTAAAGTTGATTACTCGAAATTGATTGACACGTACTTGACACATTACTTGTCATTACTTACAAGTAATGATCGATATTAACCTGCAAGATGGCCGACTGGAGCGGCTCAAACTGGCAGTTTTAGTTAATCCCACATAGCGCTATCAGAGAAAAACGGTATTACATGTACAGTATAATGTTGTTTACGCTTATACTCTTGTACGAGAGGATTGGACAAAGTACCTCATAAGCTTCAGTAATAAACGTTGGTTTTATACATGTATGGGTGGCCATAGAAACACGGACTTATTTTGTGTTTCTCACTTGGTTTACGGAATTATTATCAAAAGAATTTCACTGCATGAGCGGTAAATATGAAGCCAGCATATCACTATATATACTGTGATATTTCACTTATCATCAGGCGCAATATTGCAACGTCACACTTGCATGGGCAGTCTATTTATAATTTACTGTATGAAAACAATGGATAATTTATAACGTTGTGAAACGTTGTCATTGACACATTGTCATCTATAGTCTAGTCTGAAGAAAAGTAAAAGCAATCGATCAACCGTTGATTAATGACATGTTGCTATTTTAGTTGTGTCGTGCTACGTTTAACTTAATAGAAGTTAGAACAGAAGTAAGTCGATGATTTGTTGTTGTCATCTTTGTTTAAAACTTTCCGAAATCGAAGTTTCTGATCTTTTTATCGAGTAAAAAAAACGGCTGATGGAGAACGTTGTAAGACAATTGAATGGAGGGAAAAAAATCACCCTGTTTTGTTTTCTTTTGTAGTGTTGGGGATAAAATAAACTGAATGAATTTTTTTCTCTATGGCGTTTCATAATGCCGATTCTTACGTAAAAAATGTGTCATGTCAGTTGCACAATCATTAATTGTATCTTGAAAACAAATCTAAATGAATTATTGCACATGGAATCTTTATCATTCTGCATCATGTTTTTCAATATTTGTAAGCAACTTATTTTGCGGAGTGAACATGTATACTGTATATACCAAGAGTTTTCGTTTTCTGAATCATTTTAGAACCTGTTCTCTGTACTAAAATGAAGAGGTAATTTTATTCAAAAATTTAAGTAGGTGAATCGTCCCCCCACAAATGCGCTGACCTTCAACGCGTTTAATTTTCAAGCACAAAAATACGCCGCCAGGGTGCACAAACATTTGCATTTCTGGACATGAAATAAAATTTGACGGGCAGATCGAGTCAGGTGTTTGGCGGAAATTAATGGCAGCTTTGGCCCTCGCAAAAGTGTATTTTCTATTATCATGCGCGTTTTGTTTGGCCTTAAGGCCATGGCTGCTTATGGATTTGTGTCCTTTTGTTAATATGGCTTGTCAATATAAACTTACAATGAGAGTGCTTTGAAATATCATTGTAAATAGGACTATTTGCGATGAGTTTGTAATCGGTAAGAAACCATTTGAAATCGTATACAGTATTTGTGTTCCTATCAGGAAAACGTATCATTCAGATAAACCACCTTTTCACGTCATGTTGATAACTGTAAACGGCCAATTGCGCAATATTTTTTTAAATTTTTAATTTGCCTTAAATGTTAAGGTAAATTGGATGCATCAATTAATTATTCATCTATTCCGATTAATACATTCGATCATAAAGAACAAAACAAATTGTGAAATCAGTTTTGAAATTCAGCTTTATTCTCCTAATAGGGACGCACAGATTTTAATTGATTTCATCATAATTGTAATTATAGAATTTTAGAATAATAAATTAATTTAATTTTACTGTTATGATCAGAGTGCCACTTCTTTCTTCCTTGATTTATTACATCAAAAGACGACAAATGGAACTTGATAGTTTGTTGGAAGACATATATATTGGTGAGTAGACATGGCATTTGTTATAATCTTATTCCAGTTTTTCATAATTTGAATCCACGCAAATGTCCAACATGTCCACATAATTAAACTGCATGGTAAATGGATTATCTGGTATGAAATTTTCCATGTTGGTCAAATCTGACAACATCATTGTGGCCAACTAGATTCGAATTCTGCTAACCGCAAAAAAATTAAACAAATTTTGATTTCGAAAGTTTTATATTACACTGCATGTGCAGTTTGCATGCATGCACTTGCCCTGTAAATCAAACATTTACATGTGGACATTGAAAACATTTGTGGAACTTTGTCGTTATTATTTACGTGTACTGTACTTGTACTTTGTGGACATGCTTATATTTTGTACTTATGCATGTTTCGAAGCTAAGAGGAAACTAAACTATATATTGCGTACTCAGACTAAAAGCTTTACGCATGACACGTTTGGCAGTCGTGAAGTCACGTGTGTAAAATCTGCATGAAGATTTATTATTATTATTGATTACTATGGATAACTGATAATTGATAACAATTTTAAGCATCCCTATAACGTTTCTTTAGTGATGTAATTAAGCAGAAAATACAAGTAGAATGTACTCAATTTCACAGGTCACGTGTGCTAACTAAACACGCTAATTGGTTTCAAAAATTCTTGAAGGTTATCATCATTTTAAAACCAATCAATGCTGCCCTTTTGGCTTTGCGTGCACACGTGGATTCATTTCTTGCATTAATGCGATACGCAAGTTTTCTGTCTTGAGCACCCCAGATGTTTCTTCCAATGTCCTTTTCCATGCACTTTAAACCGAATTATAAGCCTGCGGTTTTGGGGCGTATTCGTTCGGCCGGGCGAGTTAAAATATGAGTATTTGCTTATACCAACAAAATGAATTGGTTGTGGTTCGCATAATTGCGTCAAGTCTCCAATGTCTAAAGAATATAAAACGATGGATTGTAGTTATCCACTTGAATTCTATAATGTATCTACAGTATACTAAAACTGTCCATTGCAATCAGTCAGTCCAAACATTTCAAGATGAAAATAAATGAAATGATGTGCATGTACACTGTAACTTGATTGTGCCAGTAGCCTACTGTATTTGTGTCGAAATATGCGATTCGTGACGATATGCGAGATTTATTGAATTTATTTTTCCAATTAAATTAAATTTACAATATGGAATACAAAAATTTAATAAATATAACCATATAAACTAGCACCAGATGTTAATTACGAGCTTTTTTTCCCATTACTTGGAGTTAAAATAAGTTGGATTTTGCTTTCCTGCGCCATTTTGGTAGCGTGCGTCGAAATGAAACTGCCGATATACCTAGCGAGTCCATTGTTCGAGAGCCTTGCCTTGATTCTATTAAAATAATAATAATTTAATCAGGTTTAACCCAACAGTCTTAAAGCACAGGGCTTAAAAAGGAAGGGTCTCTTCAAAGTCACTGCTAGACATACTTTGGCAGTCGTGACTCGTGAAGTCATGTACTGTATGCAAAAGTAATGCATTAATTGGTTTGAAAATAGCGATAACATTGAATGAACTTTTTAGTGCTTGGCCTATTTGTTTTTTCAACTTCCGAAAAGTACGGAAAAAATTGTCACTTTTGAAATACCGCTGTCCGATGGAAATTTCGACTTCTGTCACTTTTCAGCTTTTATTTTCATATGCTTTTGCTTGGGACTAACCTTTACCCGCATTTGTTCAATTAAAATGACAAATTTATTGAATAATTACCAGGATGTCAAGTTATTAAATTACTAAAATTTAACAAAACCTTAAAGACAACAGCCAATATTATCATACAAAAAAGTAATTATTATTATTATTATTATAAATACACGTAATTATTTAACAGATCAAGCACAATTAGAAGCAAAAATACATCAGCAACGTATTGGAACTAAATAAACAAATAAAACGGGTTTCTTATTATAAAAGTGATTATTCAAGTTGACAATAACACTGGGTTCTTTTCGTGAAAAATGACAAAATTCGAAATCTTGCTTTTTGCAAGCATCTCGCGTTTGGCCAGTACTCAGAAATGACCCTTTGACGCTTGACATCAAGTACACATATGAGTATCTGAATTATAAAGTGCTTAGTGTGTATTCCACATAGTCTGGAAACAACTTTCAAAAACTAAAGTCAGGACAGACAACCCTGAGGCTATCCGAATGTGAAGTAGAGCCTCAAAAAACTTCCTATAGGTATACACAAATACTGTGAATTTATCTACACAGTTTAATTCCATGTGGTGCGCACAAGCATGTTTATTGGCTAATGTTG
This sequence comes from Megaphyllum sjaelandicum, assembly GCA_034698745.1. Lineage (NCBI taxonomy): Eukaryota > Metazoa > Arthropoda > Diplopoda > Julida > Julidae > Megaphyllum > Megaphyllum sjaelandicum. The sequence goes on from JAQGBX010005642.1 coordinate 4,462, forward strand.
GCGTGTGGCAGTACGCTGCACTTATGAACCATTGCACGTATGTTTATTGAGGTTGAAATTGTACTGCACTTTTAAGCAAAATAACTTGAGTATCTCTCAGCATCTCTTCGTTATACATGCTATAAATAATGCTTAATTTTATTTATGCTGAAAACCATTTTCGAATAAATTCCCAATTTCCCATTGAGAATGAACCACTATGACATCATCTCAAGGCTATGCAATCGTATTTTTACTGAATACATTGCCAGTTTAGTTATTGTAATGATGCTGGTCTGACATTTTTTTTTGATTTTCCCAATCCCAGTTACACGAATTTCATTTACTGTAAAGTAATAGAATTTATCGATTATGAAATCGAGGAATTATTCGCCTATTCTTAAGCACGTCTCCTTACTCCTTTTCTTATTCTATAAACGTGCGCTCGCATTATGATATACTCTATTAAATTGATTCAATCTAGAAATCTTTTATTATATCACAATATCTGCTGTAGATTCAAGCGTTATCAGCATGGAATTTAGTAAAAGCGTATAACATACAAAAATAAATTCAAATTGTATAACAGAAATAAAGCACAGCTGCTCCAATTAACATCTTGTTTAGAACACGTGTAAAGTATGTGCAAATGCCATGAGAAATGAAAAAATACGGGTGGCTGTCATCGCAAAGTCAACGTCGTTTTATAAATGTAGTACACAATTGAAATAACAAACCATAACCCTACAAATTAGAAACCAGACTTCAAGATGTGATGCTAGCAAGCAGTCGTTGCAAAAAGTACAAAATGTGTCCAAAACTTTGATTATCAATATAAAGCTATTATATTTAATTTTTTTTTTTCATGTTTGTTGAAAATCAAAAAAGGTCGCAATTAAAGTATCTCAAATTTTAAAAATTGAGAAATTTTGAAATTTACATGTTTATGATTTATTATATTTTTGACAACATATTCGATGGATTTTGCAAACATCTGACTCCTTGCGACGCAACGTTGGTGCAAGTTGGCAGGACATGACCATTATTTCAATTCATGTCATCGTATAATGATATCATTTTTGTGCGAGAGGTAATAATACAAGGTTAGAAATATTAATACTTTCATTACAATATTTTTTGGTAACAGTAATCACATTTTAAAATTATTGCATTAATTAAGAATTACACAATACCATGATTTGAAACAGATACTACTAACCCTTGAAATTCAAACGTCGATGGAATTAATCAAAGCTTAGTGAAATTGGACATTTAACTCTGTCACTGTAATTAGTAATTATTACTTGCTTTTAAAAACAAGAAATAGTATGACATACTTTATTGCGTCGGTAAAAATTCTTTTTTGAAAGTCGGTAGAATATTGTATACTGACTGGCGAACAAATTAATTTTTTAAAAAGTCTTTTAGAGGGTGGCATTTTAAAGCTTGGGAACAATGAATGGCTATTAGATTGAACGACAAAATGTGATAAAACAGAAAATCACGTTGAGGCAATGCATACCTGAGATAGCTTAGAGCTTTAGAAGGCTTCCTACACGCTATACATCTTAGTTCAACATGTTATGAAGAGACAATTTTGAAAAAATCTTGAAAACTTGAAAGTTTCCCAGCCTCTTTACTTAAACATATACATTACTTGTAGTAAAAAAATCAAACGTATTAGCCAGCCGTAAAGTAAAAAAGCATTATAATAAAAAATTAAATGTACCTATGTAGAACCATAATCATCGCATGATCTCTCATTATTAGAATTGCCTTTGAAATACATCATTTAACCACATATTTAACAACAGTTTTTCAACGTGGTCGACGTTATAGGAATATGCTGCACCATATTATCACCAACATAATACAAAAGCTGCTGCATTAAATAACCTCCCTTTGAACGTATCACAACCACATACAATGGACAACTACCCAATATTTTTCAATATCCAACAGTATAAAATTATCTAATTTAACAATTAAATTGAGCATGGAACTATATAAAATATCTGAAATAAAACTGGTAACAGCAATAAACATTTAAACATTAAAAAATCCCGCAAGTAAATGCAAATAGCTGCCCATGATTTTGTCTTCAATATATTTTGCTGAGGATCTAGCAAAACATGAACAGATTCAGGACTTCATGCACTATATGAAACACATTTCTAAGATAATTTGAAGATTCCAAAAGATTCTGCAATGAGTCATGGATTTATGCAAGAGAATTTTGAAAGTGTTAACAAAATCTTTGAAAGATTCTGAAACGAGGGTACATTAAGAGAATTTAAATCTAGCCAAATCTTGAAAGATTCTGCAACGAGTCATGGATTAAAGCAAGTTAATTAATATGCAACATTGTGTGCATGGTAACTTTGATGACTGAGAATCTAAAGTTGCTGCAACTGTATTATTTTGTCAAATCTGTTGTAAAAACGTACAAATCTGTGTAGACTCACACCCACCACCACATTACAAGTTTACAAGAATGAAAATAGCATAAAAACGTTAACAAGACATTAGATGCCACTTTTAACAACTGCTACATAGAACATTCATGCGTAACAAGACTTCACTTGTAGCTTTTTAGTGATCCATATGTTTAATCATTACCTCCATTGTCATCACTGGCTACTTTCAGTTCAAACCTGAAAATAAAAACCATTGAAATTGATTGACCAAATGTCTTGCTGAGTAAAATTTCTTTCATATAGCCAATAAATCTATGCTACAAATTGTCAGTGTTCACGCCATGAACTACAGCATATTCTACTTAGTTTTATTTTGGGAAGAATGCCAGACTTACAATTTCAACAAAGACATTTTAAAACTATGAAAATCCTAATCACTAGCCATGTCCCTTCTTAATCCATACAATTTTTTTTCTCGAAAATATTAATTTCTAGGACTAAAAGTTTCTTTGTCATAATCCCTCTTGCCAATGTTGTCCTTGTACACTAAAACCCATAAATCCAAGCAAAGAAACCAACTGTAATCCCTCTTAAGATAAAATATTTTTACCATTCAGTAACACCAGAGCCCATGAGGCTATCACTATCCAGTTCAACCAAGTCGATTTTTGCCTGAAAAAGAAGCCCCGCAGAATAAATTATAAGCTATTTTTGAGGCTACTTAAAATTTGATGATCGGAAATTAAAATAATAAACTCACCTTCCCTAGAATAGGGCGCCTTGCAAAAATTGGTTTTGCTGTTGAACACACCAAGATTTGCAGTGTGTGATTATTCAGTTCATTCTTGCTGATCGCATATTCCATTCTTTATAAATTGAAATGCATGAAAATTAATACAATCTAGGACATTTTTTCAAGTAACTACTATCAACGTTTTCCAGAGTACACTTTTGATTAAACATACTGTTCATCATAGACTGGATTACAACTGTTCTTAACAATGCTCGTTTTGCGTTTGTCCTTTGGCGACCCTGGCGTTAAAAGCAATTTCACAAACGTATCTGGCAAATCTGCAGAGTTGGAAAATGGCAGATTCCTTTTAATAAAAATGAAAACTGTTTAGACAATTTAAATTGCATCTTTGAAATGAAAAACTAAACTGGACTAATTTTTCTTACACAACTTTAAGCACCACGATGGATAGTGTTTGCTTGAGTTCGCTATATCTCATTGCCATTTGTAAACGACATTTTCCAGAATCAGCACTACAGTAATTCAGAAGTAACGCATTAATGATTAGTTGTCAGGGCTCAGATTTAAGTATAGAGGCATAGTATAAGGCTAAAATATTACTTGATAACTTCAAGATTTTATGTTCCCCATTGAAATGATTCATCTGTTATCTGGTATATATTATATACATGTAAAACTAGATAGCTATACACACATTAAAAAAATTACATAAAATCTATAATTGCATGCACCAAACTTGAATATTTGCACTCCGTACAAGCTTGCTTTTCTAATACCATATATGGGGGGACTCAAACTTCATAAACTATTTGAGATATTTGAGATAGCAGACGAATAATATACTAAGTTATAAACTTTGCCTTAAACGTAAATGCTGTCCAAAGTTCTAGAATAACAAATACAGTAGAACTCCGTTTATCAGAACCCTCTATTATATGAACTCATTCCTGCTCACCACACCATGCGTTTTTTGGCTGGCGCAGGCCTCAACCTTGAAAAAAATAATTAAATACATATAGGTACCCCGTTTGAGGCCTGCTCGTAGCAGTAGACCAGCTATTTAAACTAAAAAAAATAAGGGATTTTGCTTCGTCAAAAAAAAAATGACTGTAAAACAGAAGATTCATCATTTTTTTTCAAACCTGCCCAATAAAAGTGATATATATATATATATATATATATATATATATATGTAGGCCCTACACTGTACATGTAATGTAATAAAATACTTTGAAAACTTAATTGACTTGTTTCCTATTTTTTAAAATTGGTTTTCTATTGTTTTGAATGTAAACCTCGATTATCTGAACTTTTCGATTTTATGAACCCCCCCAATTAGTTCCTATAAACGGGGTTCTACTGTATTGGAATACAAACCGCCTTAATAAGGTATTTATAAAACTTTACGTACGCCCCTTGCCTTCTTCGAGCACCATTTTCTAAACTCTGATCCACTTGCACAGGTTTTGAAAAGGACTTTATAAGGTTTTCGGATCCTTCATTGTAGTTTAAAGCTGCAGAAGGTTCAGTGTGAGCAGATTCTGTTAACGTTGGTGTCGGAGGAGTTTTTTCCAAAGGAGTGGTTGGTTTTGATGTTTCACCTGCTGAATGTAGATTCTCAAAGCGATTCTGAACCATAATCTTTAATTAAAAGAAGACAAAAAATGTGTCAAATTACACTAGATAATCCAATGTAAAATAATGGTCCGATTTTTAAATTGAATCAGTTTATGCCAATGATTTTTTTTAAGAATGATCTCAGTTTAACTATTTTATGTGGATAGTGTAAACGCTGACACTTACTTTTAACTGTAAACATAATTTTATGGAACTCTGTGATTCTGTATTCTTTAAATGAAAAGGTCTCTCAATTTTCAGGTCAGTCTCGCCCATTAGCTCGCTTATAGCAAAAGACAGATCACCCAATGATTGTTTGGTTTTCTCATCCATAACCTGTGAAAAAATTAAATATCACAGACTAGTACTCTGAAATGTATTTCAGGATTTAATGATAAATTGTGGTAGGTCTACCTCCACTTTAAGTTTTTGGCGTTCAGGGTTATTGATAACAAAACAGAAACCCTCATTCCAGACAGGATCATTTGTTTCTTTGCATGCCTTAGTTTCATATTTGTCGTCAATGGAGAATCTGACAAATGGCGAAGGCTCCTGGCTTGATTTCTTAGAATTCTATTTCAAATAAATCCAGAGCATGACCAACTAGTACAACAAAGTAAGAAATATGCAGTAAAATTAATTGGTAAAATCTTACAGGTAGGTGTGCAGCACTTTCAGCAAATGCTATTAAAATGCATGTGGAAATTTCATCTTTTGTCAAAGGAGATGGTTGATACTATTTAGAAAATGCAAAATTAGACTATCCCAAGATGTAATTATTATTTACAATTATAGTTTACCTGGAGACAATCTGTGCACAGGGAAAACCAAGTAGCCTGCAAGTGAACTCTTCCAGATTTTGCATCTTCCAAAGAAATCCACTGAAAACGGTATATGCAAACCAATTTTATTTTAAAATTATGATACTCTTTAATTGTATTGTCCTACATGTACTGTTTGTAACTGAATTACCTCGTCTATTTTTCCTTTGGTTGCAATGGAATTAATATCAACAGAAAGCCTGAAAGAAAAATCCCATTCAGATGCCTATAAAAATGTGCAAACCATAACTACTTTTTTCGTGGTTAGGCTGGCACTTAAGATTAATAAATTTAGATTTTAATTTCTAACAAGCGGAGGATGTTATTTGCAATAAAATTACAATATGAATAGCATACATTCCAACATTTCACCTGCCCTTTAAGTGCATGGGTAGGCCTACTACTGATTAACTATTGACAACGGAACACTAAGCAATATACATGTACGGGTACAAATTGCGAGTAAAGTTTCCCTTATGAATACACTAGTATACTAATTTTATCAGCCTTGTCATTGTTTCCTAATCACAAATTTGCATGCAACAACTTCGCCTCATGTAAGACATTGGTATGTGAATAATATTCACTACAGAAAAATAAACTCAGGTATAAAGTGTATCTTTTTTAGCAAACCTGCAGTCGGAGCTTTTCCAACTAATCCTTTATAGTAGTCAATTTGTCCTATATTCCTATAGTAAAGCTAATGCAGATGGTTAACCAATAAATGCTAAGATGTGGTCTTTGCTTATATCACCATACAGATTTGTCTTTCAATAGACAAATTTTTTTTCCTAGTTTACCTTCAAAGAAACTACCATTCTATTCTTAACTGCTTGACAACTTTTTCCAGTTATTGCAAGCGTGCATTTAATTGTAATTAAAACTGGTGGTATCATATATATAATACCTTCCCAAAAAATCATCTTTGCTTCCCTGGTCCTCGTCATTTAAAATAATGTCCATATGAAGGTAGTCCAGCACAATGAACTAAATGCAAGAATATAGTAAATAAAGCTCAGAAAGTTACACAGAAGGAAAAAGCATTAATTTGAGAATGCAAAAGAAAAGCATTAAAAGAATGCACAATAATAGCTTAATAAAAATGTAGAGCACACACAATGTTAGCAAGAGATTACATTGAACTTGTCACAGGGTTCCCACACTTATTGCAAATGAAAATACCCTGACTTTCCCAGGTTTCCCAGAATCAATATTGCATTTTCCCCTGACCAGTTTTTAGACAATCAAAATCATTAAAATAAACTAACCTACCATTATTGAGAATTTTTTAGCTTAACAATTTCCATATCAATTGCACGAGATTCTTTGGCTGCTTCATCCAATAACTTTTGTTTTTTGGGTGGCTAAGACTTCCTGTGTTTAAAGTGAAAGGCCTGGCTGGGTAAAAAAATCCCCTGACTTTTCACACAACTTCCTAAAATCTCCTGACAATCCCAGGTTTCCCAGAAATGTGGGAACCCTGTAATTATTGCGCCTAACACAAAAGGTGCAGAGTACAAAATCAGGGTTCCCCCAGATATTTTATTTTTAACTTCTTTGACTTTTCCCGGTTTTAAAAAAATTTCCCTGACCAATGACAACGTGAAAAAGTGACCCTGCAAAATATTTTTTTAAAAATTTACTAACGACAATTCTGAAAATTAACATAGAATTTTTTTTTTAAATTTCAAAAAATTGCATGAAAATTTTATCAAATTATTAAAAATTTGTGCTCAGAAAAAGTGGGGAATTTTGCAATTTTGTCCTTGGAAAATGTGGAAAATTAGTACTTGGAAAACCTAGCGAATTTTGCAAATTTGTAAACGGAAAACGTGGAAAATTTTGCAAATTTGTACTCGAAAAGCGTGGAAAATTTTGCAAATTTGTACTCGAAAAACGTGGAAAATTTTGCAAATTTGTACTCGAAAAACGTGGAAAATTTTGCAAATTTCTACTCCGAATTTCTTGTAGAAGTATTAAGTTTGGATCGCCATAACTTTTTCAAAATAAACAATTCTTCCCTGACTTTCCAGGTCAGGGGGACCCTGAAAATTTACGTCTTATGAGTACAAATTTGCCTAACTTTCAGAATTTCCAGAAAACAAATTTAACTTTCAGAAGTTCGAATGGAGGGTCCTGATTGATCGGACACAATGCGGACAGGGGGTAAGGGGGAGTTCAATTTTGGGAAAATTTTGAGGACATCCTTTTTAAATGGCTCCTAAAACATTTTAGTCAGAAACATTTAACAGGGTGGCCACAACATTTTTATTTTCAATTTCCTGACCAAAACTTACTCGTTAATGCATATCATTTTTTTTGTCATAATGAAAAATAAAATAACAATTGCAATGAGAATTGGCAAAACACTAGATTTAATGTTACGATATAGCTGAAGAGGATTGGGGATTAATGTCGAGCTGCTAGGAGACTGCAGAGTGCATGGATAGCATTTTGCTTTTATTTGGGAAAATTTCCTTGACCATGCACTCACAAATAAGTGGCATGCATGCATGCACTTGATGGCCTGCAATGTTTATCCGCTCACAAATTTCTCTGACACTTCCATGACCACTTTTTTTCCCCTGACTTCCATGATGTGGTAGATTTGCATTCGATTCAACGCGCTTTCCACTGTCGGGACCCTCCTGTACCCCTTCTCCGTTCATTTTTCCTGATAATTACTGTATGTGCGGAATATTTAGCTTCGAAATGGGCATGAACCATGCATTTGTAAACTGACAAATTTTAGGAATGCGACGTGACATTCACTGTTTTCTCATACGAGACCTTTGATGCCAGTGAGCAGCTTACCTGACTTGCTCCTTCGGGAATCTGAAAAACGAAACGGAGGGTTTTGAGGCACGGGAATTGTAGCAATTTATGGCTGCGCAGTAGTGACTTTGCCCAGATCGAGATTTGGAAGTGCCGGACATTGGAATTTTAAAAAAGACACTCGAAACTTGTCAAATCGCAACAGGCAGGGCTATGTAACGACTGGCGCGACACTAACGGTGGCTGGTAACCTCACCCATCCTATACGAACAGGCACAGGAACAGGCCTGTGCGTAAAGAGAAACATCACGTTAGGTGGCGCTAGCATGTTGGCATGGTTAGAGAGCCTAGAAGTAAACAGAGAGTGGCCATGAGAGAAAAATCCGCCATTTTGGGTCCAATGTGCCCTATTCAAAGCATGCATTTCTACGACTAAATTTTGCAAAATGACCAATATTTTTTTAAAAAAAATGTAAATGCACTCACACACTATTTCATATAAATGTCCAGATGTCGATCGTACGTTTTTATTGCAAATTCATTTTTTTTTACCTGAATTTCGTATAAAATTCCCATTTTTAAACCTATACTTAAT
>JAQGBX010005643.1:0-13419 GCA_034698745.1 Megaphyllum sjaelandicum
CCAGTAGTCGTTTAACGCGATTAATGACCGTGAATCATTCGACAGATAAAATTGTAACGTATGAAATTTTAAGATATGTACCGTATGTAGGGAAAGTGAAGAAATGTAACCTTTTTTTTTTTGATAATTGAACAAAATAAGGTTTGGGGGTAATTCGTTTACATAATTTTACATACTTTATTACTTAATGAGTTTGTCCTGATATGAGTTTGAATGTTATTTATTCTCTAAGGAGTTTTTGAAGTTGAATGCATTTTTACGTAAAAAGTGTTAATTGTTGATAAGTTTTTCTTCTGCTAAAGGTAACAAAGGGAAATAACTAGAAACTGGCAATTTCAAAATTTTTAATTTTTATACAGTACGTCTTAATAATAATTTTTTGAATATACTAGTACATGTAAATGTTGCTTTACGTGTTGTAAAAAATTTATACTTTTGATAATGTTTTTTCTTCAAAAGTTAACGAAGAGAAATAACTAGAAATTGGTAATTTCACAATTTTTTTTAAATTTTAGTACGCCTTGATATAAGTTTTTGAAATAAAAGTGAAATTTTGACTATAAATGTTGCTTGACGTAGGCCTACTGTAAAAAATTCATACTTTTGATAACTTTTTTTCTAATGGTAACGAAGGGAAATAACTAGAAATTAGGAATTTTAAAATGTTGAAGTTATCCCACCTTTATATAATAAATGAATTAAAAACAATTTTTACCCGTCAGATGCGTTGAACACCATGGATGGCACTTTTTGAATCATTTTGACAGGTTTACATTTCCCCGTGCTAATTTTAAATGAAATACACTATTCTTTAACCCGATGTTTCGCGTTTTAATATCTAGATGGTGCTTTTAAAAAAAAAAAATGTGATTTTTTATTTAAAATTAATAAGTGGGAAATTCTTTAATATGACATTCACTTTTCCTAATTATTTACCTTCTTTATTATATTTATAGAGGCGAAAAATATTGAAATACATGTATATCATGTTTGCCTGAAGCTATCTTTTAATTTCCTCCCCCATAGAGACACCCTTAATGGCCAGTTATATGTAGCTGGATTTTCCAAGATACGCTCGTAATTGGTATAATTTTACGTTGGTGCAAAACTATAATGAGTGAAATTGATTGGGTTTTACCCGAAAAAGGTATACAATTATGAATCGGGGCAGCTGTTTCATAGTATCATACGCTGTATTTAGATACATGTAGATACACTTAAGATAAGTGTAGTTTTGCTAATGAATAGTATTACAAAATGTCTGCTGTTATACAGTAGTTTCGTAATAGCTAGATTCTGCGAGGATAGTTTATTAAATTAATATAAAGTAAAATTTAAAATACCGGTACCATATTTTCAATAAAAAATATTGCCAATAAATATAACGAGGCAATTATTGGCAGTTTTTTTACTATCGAAAATATGGTATTATATAAACAAAGAACGAGGGTAAATAACTAGAAATTTAAACGTTTCATAAAATAGTTCAATTTCTAGTTTTAATTACCCTCGTTATTTATTGGCAATTTTTGTAAACCATAAAATACCATATTTTCAATAAATAAAAATTGCCAGTAAATAACGTGGATAAATAACAAAAAATGGAAATATTTTATGAAATGCTTCAATTATATCTTCGGTGAATTTTGACTTTGGATTAATCCTCCAAGGGTCAATGGTCTTGGCAGTCGCGAAGGATTGCTTGACCACTGCCCAGCGGAAGGGGCTAACTTTTCGCACGCATATGTCTCTTTTTATTAGTCTGGCGCGTTTTTACTGAATTATTAACCATGTTAAATCGTAGTGTTGTCAGTTATCTGTATAAATTATGTCCAGGAAGACCAATGCAAGATGACGGTTGTGTTTACAAAATGGTTTGTTGACTTAGAATAGCCCAAATGTAAGCCAAATGCGTTTTAAAATATACGCGCAGCTTAAAACACCGCAACGCATTTAAAAATATGAAAAGATTGGATAATTGAAATGCATTTCAAAATAGTTTTATTTCAATCTGTATACACTTTTTTCAAAGCATCTCTTTTCATTGTTAAGATGCAAGATTTTGATGAGGAAGTTGTGGTCATCCAGTAGTGTAAAGGCAATGTAATTAGGACGCTGACTGAAGAAGTCTCATAATATTAATGTTCAAAATAATGTTTTTTAAATGGTTGGCGTTATTGATTATGAGTCGGGGAAAATCAAAAGTTAAATCGGACTTTTAAGAAAAATAAACGAATGACGTTCGCGATGACTTTAAACTCGTTTTAATCGAAAGTTTTATATCGAAAGAGACATTAGCACTAAGCGAGAATGAAAATTTCTCTCATCAGACTTTCACGAAGTAAAATAAACAAAGATTTCGCTCATGAATACATCCTTTGTGCTGTACCCCAAATCAAAGAAATAATTACCTCTCGATAAAATTTTAAAAATGCATCGTAATTACGCGAAATGAATTTTGAAATAATCGCGTGTATTTCAGGGACCTGGAAACTTGGAAAGTCAGGGAATTAAGAATGACTTAATTTGAAAAAGTCAGTGAAATTTAACATATTAATGCTTTCACAATCCAAAATTAATGTCCATACGTGGTTATAGCTCATGGCCCATTTGCAAACTTTTCAAAGGTTTCCCATTATATAAATTTGCAAAATTTTCTACCATTTTAGAGGACATATTTTCAAAATATTAAAAATTGACCGAGGACAAATTTTCAACTGTTTTCGAGGATAAACTCGCCAAATTTTCAAATGTTTTCGAGTTACAGATTTGTAACATTTTTAACAGTTTTCGAGGACTAGTTTGCACAATTTTCATATTTTTAGTAATACAAATTTTCAAGATTTTTAACTTTTTCCAGTACAAATTTGCCAACTTTTCAACTGTTTTTGTGAACAGATTCGTAAAATTTTCAACATTTCCCTCGGAGAAATGTGCAATATTCGTAACTTTTTCCAAGTACTAATTTGAAGAACTCTCAATTTCCGAGTAAGAATTTGTAGAAATTTCAAAATTATCTTACGCTATTTTTATAAAATTTTGTGGAATTTTCCTATATGTTAATTTTGAATTGTTTTTGAATATTGCATGTCCCGCGTTGTTTGTGCAAAATCGTGCATGCACAACGTTGGCATTTTTTCAATTTTGACAAAATCATTAGTCAGGGTCATTTTTTTAAACCTGGTAAAGTCAGGGAATTAAAGTTCAATATGAAATGTATGAGGGAACTCAGTCTCTGTACCTGCGTTTCAACCCATACATATTTTCAAATGCATTTCTTTTCAATGTATGCAAGTTCGCGATGAAACTCAAAGTCACGATCTTTCTGTAAACTTCAGTTTGTTGGTAATTTCTGTTCAAATTTCAGGCACGTTTCGTTAGACGTAATTATTAGCTTGTGTTGACGCGAATAAAAACATAGTTTTCTCAGAAATTGTTTTTCCTGCTTCTGAGGAAAAAAAAGCAAACAAATAAATAAATTGGTCGTGGATTATCTCAAATCTTGCGGTCTTTCCTGTCTGTGGACAAAAGTCCAACTAATTGAAGTATTTTTTTTTTAAATAAATTACTTCGAAGGTCCTCATCGATGTCAATATATTCGTGTTTTTTCAAAATTTACGAAAGTAAATATAAAAAAATTAGGAAAAAATAGAATTATATAGTTTTGAGATTCTTCAATCTTGAAATTAATCGGTGTTTAAAAAACTTGAGTGTAATTTTGCACTCCGCTCACGTAGCAACTCAGACATCAGGTTTCAATAGTTTTTTTTACGGGGTCTAGGAAATCCCAATTAAATTTCTTTTTAATTTTTTGTTGTTGTTTCTTGCGAGTATGGGTTTTTTGGGGAAATGTTCCTGTAAAGTTTCTTACTTAGGGTCATCGTATTAATAGTCGGGAAAGCCAACAGTGCAAGGAAATGCTGAACTCGGTTTTTCACGTAAGAATTAATGGGGTATTCAGACAAACTTTACGAATGGTACTTTCGCAGTCGTGAAATTGTTCTAATAAGGCCAAAAATATTCGTAAATACGAATAATTCAGTACGTACCACCAGAACTTGAACATTTTCGGAAAAAACAGAAAAATTATTTTTTTTGAAAAAGTTAGAGGAATTCATTAACGTAGTCATTAGTTCGCGATCCAAAATTAATGCTTCTACTGGAAAAATTGAGGACAAATTTGCCAAATTCTCCACGTTTTCCGAGTACAAATTTACAAAATGTTCCACGTTTTCCGAGGACAAAATTGCGTAGCTTTCTGCATTTTTCGAATGTAAAATTGTCAATTTTTCAACATTTTTTCACGCAATTTTATTTTAAAAAATGTTTAAAATTGTTCAATATATACTGTATGTGAATTTTGAAAATTGTCATTAGTAATTAATGTTACCAAATATTACCCCTCGTCGATTTTGCGAAACATGCCAATTTTTGACATTGTCTTCGGTCAGGGAATTTTTTTTTAAAACCTGGAAAAGTAAGAGAAGTTGAAAATTAAATTTTTGGGGGATCCTAGCTGTTAGTCGCGTAGATGTCATAAGTGCGAGATAATGTGCGAAATTACGATTACTTGGTAGTTTGAATGTTTCGCCAATTGGGGTTTGACTGTACTTGTACTGTATTTGTTTTTCGATAAATTTGTTTGAATCAACAAGGATCTGGAGAAGGAAATGACATCCGGGATGGGGCAATTACTAATTTCCCCCACCATGCTTTCGTATAGCACAATTTTACCCAGAACTGAAATGTCCTCCGGAGTTAGATTGCTAAATTTATCGCACTTTCACGTTGTTTGTCTTCTCCTACCTCACGGTCATTATTCTAACGCTTCAATGCGTCCAAATAATAATGGACTCTGGGGAAAAAACAAGCCCAAATCAAGTCCTGTATTTAGCACGGTAATTGTGACGTTAGTTGAGGGGTTTTCCCCTTAACGCTTCCTACTACAGTATAGGTCAGCCGCAACAACCGATGCAGGTTTCGTGTATTTTTATAAACTACTGTATTTGGCAGGTACAATATTGGAGAGGGGAACAAACATCCAAGGTGTGGGCTTAAGTAAATTCCAGAAAAAAAAAAAACTGACCAGTGTTGATTGGTCAAACTGCTCGATGTCGTAGTAAGCAGGCTGGTAGTAAAGATGATGTCAGTATTGTCTGGTTTCATTGTCAGGCGCGGCGGGTTGTCCATCTTGGAGATGGACGGGAAAACCGGAAAGGGTCAGCGTGGTTTTAATGTCGTTGATTACATTGCTGTTGATGTTTTTCCTCGAAAAGGGTCATCAGGAAATGTCCACGCTTTCGAATGAAATGCGTTTGTAAATATGTCTGTAGATTGAAACTCGTGTGATGTACATGTATTTCGAAATACATGTCGTGTTATTGTAAAATACAGTTTGAAATGCGTATCAAAATGTTTTAATGGCGCATGATTACTCTAATTGAGTATTTCAAAGTGCATTACAGAAAATGCATTTGCAAGTACTGCATCTGTATAGACCGGAACACGTTTCAAAGTACATTTTGCATAATGAAAATGCATCGTTGAGAATACATTTTGAAAATACATGTACATTTATTTATTTTTTATTATTATTTTTTTGTAATAATGACAAATATATTTTCATATTTTCGTCATTTTGAGTTTGTCTAATGCATTTTCTGTAATGTATTTTTAATTAGATTACAGAATGTGCATTTGAAAATGTTGATTGGAAGCCATGAAATGCATTTCGAAATACATTTTGCTTAAATTAAAATACACTGTACGTTTTGTAATGCGTCAATAAGAATACATTTTGATCAACTTATTATTTGTCAAATAAATTTTCTATAATGCGTTTCAAAATACATTTCGTTTAATTAAAATTCATTTTGAAATGCATGAATGAGAATAAATTTAAAAAATTACGGTATTTTTATAATTGAAAATATGTTTTGCGTTATTTTGTGTTTGTCAAATGCATTCTCTGTATTTCGTTGTATTTCAAAATATATATTTCGAAATACGATACACGCAGAAATATAGTATTTTGAAATGCATTTGAAAAATGTGTAGATTTGAACGCGTGAAATGCATTTCAAAATATAATTTGCATTATTGAATTTTTTTTTAAAAATGCATTTTGTGATGTATTAACGAGTTTTATTTTGAAAATGCCATTTCAAAATGAATTTTCAAATGCATCTCAAGTCATCGTAATTTATGAAATTCAATTCTTTTTAAATGTGGGCTATCGCGTTCTTTCTTATCGTGTAGAAACATACCCTCTCTCGAGTGATTGCAATGACCCCTCTGCTGACCCTCTGCCAAATTGATCGAAGAAGCAGATTTTTAAAATCAACTTCCTTTATCGGGTATTTGGTCCATATCATAATCTGCTAAACATTATATACCAAAACTGTAAAAGCTCGAATAAGCTACAACGGTATTTCCTTCGAACAACGACGGTCATTAACATTCGCACTTGGAATTCGTAAATTTATTCAGTTAATATTATACAGCCAAGGTAAGCCTTAGTTTAATCCGAAAATCACGTCTGATATTAGCAGGTTTTTGTTATTGTTTTTGTTGTTCATCAAGTTTGGCATATTTTCACTCGGATTGAACTGGTTCAGTCGAAACAGATTTGGTTGAAAAAAAAAATGTAAGGTTTTTGCGTTTAGTCGTGTTGTGACAATGGCCACTTTGGCGATTTTTGAAAAAAAAATTGTAATAGGTGAGAATTAGAACGATTTAGTTTCCTATTTCCTTCGTGCGATTTTCCGATACGCCACTTTCTAGGGAAGCTATAATAATAATAATAATAATAATAATAATAATAATCGAATTAATCACTTTTATTTTTTTTCAATTTTTTGGGATTAAGTTTAACGGGCTAATAGGTTTGCGTGTCAATGCTTCGATATCTCCATCGCGTACTGTCTAGCACGCCAAATTGGCCGCAAAAATGTCACGTTTGATTGGAAATAGTTCGCTCGACTAGACAGTGTCTACAGGGTGCGTTTCTACTTAACTTAAATTCAACTTACGAACATGCCCTTTTATGCCCACCTTCCTGAGCTTCTCGATGAACAGGGTTCCCTTAGACCTGGAAAACTTGGAAAAGTCAGGGAACTTGAAAATGTCTGGAAACGTCAGGGTAGAATGACTTGTTTTGAAAAAGTCAGGGAAATTCAACGCAGTCATGGTGATCCAAAATTAAAACTTCTACATGGTTAGCTTAAGGCCCATTTTCTGAGTACAAATTTGCAAAATTTTACGCATTTTCTGAGGACAAATTTGCACAATTTTCCGTGTACAATGAAAGTTTTGAAAATTTGTCCTTGGTAAAGATTGAAAATTATGCAAATCTGCCCTCGAAAATAGTTGGAGAAATTGAAAATTTTCGTTTGGAAAAGGTTGGAAATTTCGCAAAATTGAACATTTTGTCAATTTGTCTTCGGAAATTTTTGAACATTTTGCAAATTTGTCTTCGGAAGTTGTTGAAAATTTTGCCGATTTGTACTCTGAAAACGTTGAAAATGTTTACTCGCAAAGCGTGAAATATTTTACAAATTTGTTCTCGGAAAAGGTTAAACATTTTCCAAATTTTTAGCATACTCAAAAAACGTTAACAATTTTGCAAGTTTGAAGGTAGGCCTACGTGAAAATTGTTGAACATTTTGAAAATTTGTATTCGGAAATTGATCAAACGTTTGCGAATTCGTCGTCTGAAATTGTTGAAATTTTCTCGAATTTATTACGTGGAATTCCCCTAGCTTTTTTCAAAATAAATTATTCTTTCCCTGACTTACCAGCTAGGTTTTCAAGTTCTTTTTTCCAGACTTTTTCCTATAGCAACACACCGAAGAAACTTGAACGAAATGTTGTATTTTTGAAACAGGATGGGAATCCAGTTGACGTACATTACGTGAAAATTCCCAATTCGAAAAGAAAGTTTGTTTTAAGTTTCCTCACGACGAGTAGCCGCCTTTAATTAAAGGTTAAATAAATAGGCGTAAATGACGTACTCGTTCGCCTCGAAGAAGATGCTAAAACGTAGCATCGCGCATGCGCAATGGCGTTAATTGGCCTGCACTTTCGATGCTGGTTGAGCTTACTCCCCATTGTCATTCGTTACTTTTTTAATGACCCACTTGAGGCTGTTTTAATAGCGCGCACTTCGTGGTCAGCGTCGCTACAATCGTTAAAGACGTCGTTGGGCGAACACGTGGATTAAACCAGCGCCTGGTTGCACCAACTGACATTAAGTTAAACCGAGGGAATTTCGGTGTGCTCATAGAACTCGCGCTCTTTTTATTGGGATTAAGACGAAAGTTGCATCGAGGAGTAAGTAACGCTTTTATGACAAATATTAACGTCAATTACTCGATCTTCCAGTTACAATTGCATTTTCTCGGTTAGTGATATCTGATTAAAGCATCGTTAAGAAATTGTTTCGAATACTTTCGTTTTAAGAAAGAAATTCGTGATTCTGTATATCTAAATAGTTTTTTTTTCTGGAAATGTTTTTTTTGTTTTTTTTCCGAAAATAATGAAAGTTGTTATATAACTACGATGCACTTTCCCTAATAAATATTGAATTTTGTGGGAATGAATTGAAGTGTTGTTACGAATTTACGCTTTTTTTTGTACGAACTTTCGTTTTTTTTTTAAAAAAAGTAATTCGTGAATCTTTGTCTAACTTTTGTAGAAATGAGTTTTTTTCGAAATTAATCAACGTTGTTTTGAGACTATGAAGCAATTTTTCTATAGTATTGGATTTTGTTTTAAATATTGTCGTTTAAATGTAACACGACTTTATAAAAATTTAACTCCATGATGCTTGAGCTACTCAGCTATAGGAGTACTCAGATACAAAGTAATTCGATAAAATTCGTGAATCTTTTTTTTTTTTTTTGTAGAAATGAGTTTATTCGAAATTAATCAAAGTTGTTTTGAGACTATGAAACAATTTTTCTAAATAATATTGGATTTTGTCTTAAATATTGTCGTTTAAATGTAACACGACTTTATAAAAATGTAACTCCATGATGCTTGAGCTACTCAGCTATAGGAGTACTCACATACAATGTAATTCGATAAAATTGATAAAGCGTGATACCGATTAAAGCATCGTTAAGAAATTGTTTCAAATACTTTCGTTTTAAGAAAGAAATTCGTGATTATGTATATCTAAATAGTTTTTTTTCCGAAAATAATGAAAGTTGTTACGATGCACTTTCCCTAATAAATATTGAATTTTGTGGGAATGAATTGAAGTGTTTTTACGAATTTACGTTTGTTTCGTACGAACTTTCGTTTTTTTTTGTTTTGTTTTTAAAAAGTAATTCGTGAATCTTTGTCTAACTTTTGTAGAAATGAGTTTTTTTCGAAATTAATCAAAGTTGTTTTGAGACTATGAAGCAATTTTTCTAAATAGTATTGGATTTTGATGCCTTGACTCCATGATGCTTGAGCTACTCAGCTATAGGAGTACTCACATACAATGTAATTCAATAAAATTGATAAAGCGTGTCGATTTCGCCCACGTGACTGTACGATTTCATTCGTAAATTTGTAGAAAAGTGCCATTCGTAAAGCTTCCCGTAAGAGTACACCCAAACGCGTCAATGTCGATGAAATGGTGATTCCGTGGATTTTATTAATCGCGGATAATTACATTTCTTAACGTCCTCGGATGATCGGGTAAATCTTAATTTGCGTTTTTCTTAGTATCAGTAATTAATGCAATTTCATTAAAAACAGTTCTCGCAAACAATGATAATGCGATTAAAAAAAACCCCGAAAACTCCACAATTTTTTGTTTTGCTAAACAAATGCCGATTGAATTCAATTATGGAAATTGGAAATACTGTAAAACCTGTTAAGAGTGACTACAAAAAAAAATATGCTATGTTGGTCACTGTATACACAGGTGGTCACTATACAAAGAATGCCTGAATTAAATTAAAATAATGAACATGTACACTGCACTCGTACATGTAGACTGTAATACACGTAGTAAAAAAAACACAAAATCAAAAAAGAACAGAATCATCATGTCCAAGGGTTAAAGCAAGATGTAACGTGACTCATCCGTTATCTGCATGGTCACTTTTTAAGGTACATTGGCCGTGTAAACATTGCAAAAAAGACAACACACGCTGGTCACTGTACACAATAGACAGGGCATGGTCACTGGTCACTATACAGAGAACTTCTATGACGGAAATGTGACCCTAGACAAAACAAAACACTAAAAAGTGGTCAACATAAACACGAGGTCACTTTTCCAGGTTTTACTGCAATGGATTTCTGCGTATATTGTCAACTTAAACCTGAGTAGATTTTAAAATTTCCAAACCGTGACTGTTTAAAATGTTAATTGTCGACCTTCTAGACCCAACATGTTGCGGATGATGCAAAGTTTTTACGTCTACAACATTTATTTTTGTCGATTACGATGTAATAATTACGTACGATTGTCGTTCGTTGCAACTCATTGCCAATTGTAGTCTTGGGACTTGTTTGGAGAACATAGAAAATCAAATGAAAACACCTTTACGTATAAGAACTTTTATGAAACTCGGCCTGAAGGCATGCTGGAAAGCAAACAGTTATTAAAAAGGATGCAACATCTTTAGTAAATAGAGCAAAACACGTCTGAATATAATGTACATTAACGCGCAAAAAATACAAACAAAAAGGGTATAATTATATTTTCGGACCCATATTAATTACCCTTATCAATTATGATGCGATGCACGAAATAGAAGTTATTACGAACTTTGTTATAAAATATAATACGGATATTAACGGAGGTAAAATTAAGGAATTAAGTATTGGCGTAATTTTTATTTAAAATATTTGCTTTTGAAATATACTTTAATGCGAACTAAACAACTTGAAAATACCATATTGCTTTTTTGATAATCGTTGACATTTATATGAAAGAATGACATTAAAATGTTGATATATTGTAAAATCAACTCAAAACCAGTTATCTACCTCTAGTGAATTTTATGATATGAATTTTTGACGAGGGAAGGACTTTGTTTTTGATGTAAAAAAATATAAATTAATATCATTCAAAATAAAATAATGAAATCATAGTACATACTGTAAATATCAATAAAATTAAAATAACACTTGTACATGTATATAAATAAATTATATCAATCTAAATGTAAACATTAAAATAATATAAATACTGTAGATATACTTACAAATTAAAATAAATCTATTAATGAAAATATAAATTAATTAATATCAGTGAAAATAAAAATATAAAACTATATTAAATACTGTTAATATTAATAGAATTAAAATAAGTAAATATCAAAACAATACACGTAAAGTAATAAATACAAATTCGAATAAATCTATTAATATAAATTAATTATCAGTGAAAATAAGAAAACGTAAAACTATATTAAATACTGTTAATATTAAAAAAATTAAAATAACTAAATATCAAAATAATTCACGTTATATACCAGATAAATTAAAATAAATCAATCTAAATATAAATACTGAAGATTGGAATAAAAATTAAAGTAAATTTAAAGTGTCTAGCGAAAATTTTAGAAAATGAAACAAATTAAAAATACATTATTGTAGGAATATTATCAATCTAAATGCAATTATTAAAATAACACATTTGTATTAATAATTATAAATTACAATCTATTTAAGATACTTTTTGAAGTAGGAAGTTTTAAGCTAATAAGTTGATTTATTTCACGATTCTCGAATATTTACCGAGCTCGATGCATCTTGACTTATATTTAAATTAAAACCAAAACGAAAACAAAAAATAAGAAAATTTAACAACGACAAAAAAAAAACAGGAACGCGTGTTGGGTGTGATTAACTGTACATATAAAAGTGCATTTCCCAGTTTGCATCTAAAGTTGCGGGGAAAAGTAAATTATGTGATAAACGTTCATTTATTTCCGCATTATTCTTATAATAGTAGGCCTGTAATTTGGTGGGTATATAACAACGTTTTCAAAAAATTGCATCCCATATCCCAAACGCGATTGAAATTGAGGAAAACCTCATCAGCTTAACCCAATTTTTCTCTTATTTTCTCGCAGTTTTTCAATCGTCCACGCCGCATGAAATAAAATTTCACTTCTTGGTTTATGTCCAGGACACGAACATTTTGGCGTTTTCAAATTGTTTATATTTAATGCGGGGAATGTTGAACGATTAAAATCTAAGGTAAATTCGTTATACGTCCCTTTTCTCGAAATAAGATTCAACGTGAATTTCCGCATCCATATGCGACTATCTTTTCAGTGTACTTAATCGAGTGAAAGATAAGTACGTTTGAAAATTCTCACACGATTTTTATCCCGGAAGAATTAATTATAATTGACGAGAGGCGAAATTGTGGGAAAATCACAAAGTTGGGTCGCGTTTTGAAATTGTGGTAAAAAAAGGATAATTATTGAAAAATGTGAAGTTTTTAATGCAGTATATTATATCCACCTTTGTGAGGGTCTAGCACTGTCTATACGAATTGTTCGAAGAAATTATATTGTATATATTTATATTATATTTATGATCCCTCTATAGTTGGCTCATTTTTTTTAAAAAAAATTAGTGAAATTTTCAATTTATTTAAAAAATTTAAAATTAATGCTCGAGAAATTTGAAAATATAAAATTCCCAATTTGTAGTTATTTATTTTTGTAAATAATTTTTAATTTACGTTATTTTTGTCTAATTTATACATATATTGAAGTGAAATTAACGATTTGTATTTATTTTAGTAAATATTTTCTGATATACAGTGTAATTTACGTTACAACAATTTCTGATAGACAAAGTATACTGTATACTTGCATATATATTGAAGGGAAATGTTCAGTTAATTTAAAATTAATGCTTGAAAAATTTGATAATATAAAATTTACAATTTCTAGTTATTTATTTTAGAAATGATTTTCTGATATATAATAGAAAAACTTTCCCAGAATAAATACTGGTTGATAGAAATTGTGAATTTTATATTATATATATATATCTGTATATAAATAAATATATTAATATAAAATCAATGCGTGATAAATTTGAATATTAATGCATTAATAATTTAATAATTTTCTAGGGATAAATACATGCAACTTCAGGAAAAAATTAATTTTCAATTGTTTTAATTCATGGGAAATTAAAAAATGTGAAATTCATAATTCCTAGCTATAAAATCATCGCAAATTATTGCATATCGCAATATACAGTATTTTAGATATACTGTATAGTATCACAAAATCATTTGAAAGTTCATTTCAAATTTCATTTTTTTTTTAATATTAAAGGCAGAATATCGAAATGTATTTTCAAGCGAGTATATTTATAAATGAATTCGTTTCTCGACATCCGGTTTCTCAGACAGACAGTATAATTTAACGCATTAAATTATTCGTA
>JAQGBX010005644.1:0-13419 GCA_034698745.1 Megaphyllum sjaelandicum
TCCCCTGACTTTTCACACAACTTCCTAAAATCCCCTGACAATCCCAGGTTTCCCCTGACCAAAAAAAATCCCCTGACCATCCCAGGTTTCCCAGGTTTCCCAGAAATGTGGGAACCCTGATCCGGTCAATCAGGAACCTCGATTCCCCCATTCGGACGCCCGAAACTTTAAAAAAAATTGTAAACGGAAAATTTGGAAAGTTTTTCAAACTGGTACTGGCAAAACGTAAATTTGTTACTCTGAAAAGGTTGAGAGATTTGCCAATTCGTATTCAGAATCTGAAGGGAAGTTTGCAAATTTTACCTCGGATTCTCAGAAACTGCTGAAAATTTTGCAAATTTCACCTCGAAAACTGTTGAGAATTTTACGAATCTGTACACGTGCATGCTCGAAAATGTCGAAGATTTGTCCACGAGAAAACGTGGACAAATTTGTAAAGATGCATGACCTCGGACAAGGTTGAAAATTTTGCGAGTTTATATGCTGGAGAAAAATGAAAATTTTGCAAATTTGTACTGGGAAAATTTGAAAGTTATCGAATCAGTGTTCCCACAGAAATTTCATTTTCAACTTCCCTGACTTTTCAAGGTTTTAAAAAAATTACCCTGACCATGCAATGACAACGCAAAAAATTGACAGATTTTTCCAAAATTGACGCTCGAAATCATTTTTTTTTTAAACTTCACTAACGACAATTTTGAAATTTTTTTAATTTTAAAATGGGAACATTTTGTATTCGGAAAATGTTAAAAAATTTGTGCTCGGAAAAAGTGGGAAGTTTTTCAATTTTGTACTCTGAAATCGTGGAAAATTTTGAAAATTAATACTCAGAAAACGTGGAAAATTGTGTAAATTTGTTAATTTGTTTTTGCAAAATTTCTACTCGGAAAATGGACCCTGAGCTAACCTTGTAGAAGTATTAATTTATGATCACTATGACTGCGTTGAATTTCCCTGACTTTTTCAAAATAAACCATTCTTCCTTGACTTTTCCAGGTCATTTTCAAGTTCCCTGACTTTTTCCGGTTTTCCAGGCCTGGGGGAACCCTGTTGTAAGTAAACTGGGAAGAAATTTGGTCCGTCTAAATACTTTTTAATGTTGAAATTGACATGAATAAACGATCGAAGTGTTATTTTCAATGAATATGTATGCTGAAATTAACCTTCGACTTAGCTAACTTGTAATTGTTGCCTGTCCATACCTAGAACATAAATGAAAATTTCAGATAATTACGATACGTTATATCGTTTCATAACACTAAAAAACGCTCCTGGGATGCATTAACCCTCAGATCATTGACAAGGACTTTTTTGGGAACTTTTTTGGTACCCCCGGGGAACCCGAGTTTGATTTTAGTAATTTAATACTATTTTTTCGATGAGAAAATATTATATTATTTGACAATATAATTATATGCTAGTAAATAATATACTCATTATATCAATATGGTTAAAAATGTCTACAAAGTTTCAAAGACCCGTAGGTTTGATTTAATTTTTTTAACCATATATAGTCATATACATATAACCATTAACCATATACAGTCGAACTCGGATAAGTGAAAACCCGTCCGGGAAAAATAAACTGCCGCACTTATCCGGTTTTTCATTTATGCGGATTTTGCATAGAAGCTAGCGCTTGTTTTATGCTTCAGAGCAGTGAGTTTTTTTTTGTTTTTTTTTTTTGTTTGAGAACTTTTTTTAAGAAATTATATGAGGAAATTTTCAAATTTAGTTCGTACAGGATTTCATTTTCAATTTCCCTGACTTTTTTTTTTTACAAAATTGACAATGGAAAATATTTTACAAAATAGAAAACATAGAAATATTTTTACAAATTTAAAAAATTTGCATAACATTTCTTTAAAAAAGTGACAATTTTGTATTCGGAAAATGTTTGACAATGTGGAAAATTTGTACTCGGAAAATGTGGAAAAGTTTGCAAATATGTACTCGGAAAACCTCAATTTTTTTGCAAATTTGTACTTGGAAAACCTAAAAAATTTTGCAAATTTGTACACGGAAAACCTAAAAAATTTTGCAAATTTGTACTCGGAAAACCTATAAAATTATGGGCCCGGAGATAACAATGTAAAAATATTAATTTTGGATCACCATGACCGACTGCGTTGAATTTTCTTGACTTTTTCAAAAAAAGCCATTCTCCCTGACTTTTCTAGGTTTTCCAGGTCTGGGGGAACCCTATCGTATAACTCGGAGCAAAAATTTACTCGTGACTCCACTGTAGTAGTACTCACTGAGAATCTACGTCGTAGATGGAAAGACCCGATTTCACTTATCCGTGTATAATTAAATACGATTGATGCACCTCAGGCTCGCTCAAAATGTTCACTCGTCCGGGTTTTCCATTTAAGCGGTTTTCACTTATCTGGTTTCATTTAACGCACAAGCACAGGGCAAAAGTTCAGGGTTTTTGAAAATGTGTTTCAATTGCCGGCTTTTTTCATTTATGCGGGTTTCACTTATCCAAGTTCGACTTGCTCAGTTCAAAATCAAACGCTATATAAATATGTATAGTTAATTAAATTTCATAAGTATCTAAACACTACGTCGTTATAATGATTCGGTTTAATGAGGGAAAACTTTATGAACACTGTTCAGACGACCAGGAATGTAATTTACGAAGTTTATGAAGTGATAACAGAGATGTTAATAGATATTGTAATGATAATAAAAGTAATAAATTAGTGATGCTTGAAAATTAAAGTCTTACCTGACAGTAAATGTTGATTGTTTGCCCAGTCACCAAATCTGGAAATTGGATGGCAACTAATGGACCTTTGGCTTCGCAAGACGTGCTATTCATATTATTGCCGTTATCGGAAAAACTACTTAAGGGGAACCCCTCGGGAGGCCAAATTTGGTAAGTCCGTAAACGAGTTGAATCAATTGTTTTCTAAAAAAAAAGATTATGTTGTGAATTTACACGCTTGACTATCCTTTAATGCTTATAAGTCAGCACTTTTTTTTTAATAGCAAAACAGGATTTGCTTAGGTCAGGATGATCCTGAAAACACATTAAATTTAAATGCACCATTGTGTGAAACTTAAAATATAAAAAAAATATATAAACCAATCCATAAAATTGACGTTTTGAAATATTTTTTTCAAATAGCTATTTTTAAGTTAATAGAGATATAACGTTATTCAAGTTATTTATTTAATATATATATTTTAAAAAAATGCAATTATCTTTGTTTTCTTAGGGTACTTTTACTTCCCTAATATATCGTTTAGAAATTGTATCGTTTCGATGATAAATAACAAAAGAATTGCTAATTTTCGGGAATAAGAGCTTTCATCATCTTTAGTTTTTGATAATTTTATTTCACAGATTTGCAATTGTTATTTCACAAATTTCATTTCGAAACTTACCATCTCTACTACACAAATTTACAAATGTTTTTACGCACCTGTGAAGTTTCATCAACAATTTTCCAATTTTATTACACATATTTACGAATTTTGTCACGCATCTCTGAATTTTCATCAAAAATTTGCCAAATTTATTACACAGATTTGCGAATTTCGTTAAAAAAGTTGCGATTTTTAATACACAAACTTGTGAATTTTGTCACGCATTTTTGAGTTTTATTTCACAGATTTTCGAATGTGATTTCCAAATTTGCGAATTATATTACACAAATTTGCGAATTTTATTACACAAATTTGCGAATTTTGTCACGCATCTGTGAATTTTCATCAAAAATTTGCAAATTTACTCTCACTTATTTGCTGATTTTAATTTCGAAATTTACGAATTTTATTACGAAATATGCTACTTTTGTTTAAAACCAAAGTTGCGATTTTATTTCAAAATTATTCAAATATTTTAAACAAAATTGCACATAAATTGTTTCAAAAGCTTAGGCGATTTTTGAAAATATTTGCGAAATTTGTCAAATATTGAGAAAAGGGGATGGGGGGGATGATGAAAGGAGGAGCAATAAGTAAATTCTAAAAGAAATAAAAAATAGGGTTCATTACCATTCCATGACAGTCCACAAAGGCATGTTGTCTGCTTTGTGTTTTCCTCCAAACGAGCGGA
This sequence comes from Megaphyllum sjaelandicum, assembly GCA_034698745.1. Classification (NCBI taxonomy): domain Eukaryota; kingdom Metazoa; phylum Arthropoda; class Diplopoda; order Julida; family Julidae; genus Megaphyllum; species Megaphyllum sjaelandicum. Next base: position 4,070 of record JAQGBX010005644.1, read on the forward strand.
AGATAATGCGCTTCCGGTGCAACGTTTATCTGAAGAAAAAAAAACTGGATATAACGAATTGCTTTCCCAAGATCTAGGTCCAGTTAACAGCAACATTCCACTGACCTTTTCCAAGCGTAATAAAATACACGGCTTCCGCTCTAGATAGCCGAAGTTGTTGTCAATGGTGCAAGAATTGCCCAGCAAGGATGCAACATCAAACTGACAGGGTTGACGGCCATTATCAACGCTTTCATTTAAAGCAGAGTTATCGCAGTTTTCAATTCCATCGACACAATTGTACTCTAATTATTAGAGAAACGTTCGTCATTAACTTTTGAACAACGTTCAAATATTTATATCCGTGAGCTCAATATTTTCGGAGGTATTTGTACCTTCAATCACTTTTCTGAGGATGTTTGTATAGGTTCTGGAGGACTCAGCATCATTACTCATATTAAATGTTATCTCATTCTCGGGATATAAAGCCAAATAACCTGTAATTAAAAGTCCGTTGGTTATTTCAGGGTTCCCCCAGAAATTTCATATTCAGCTTCCCTTACTTTTAATAAAACTTGACATCATCATGTGGTCGGTAACATAAATACTCAATAAACCAACTCCTCGACCTACACAATTAGTATGTAGTTATGTATCATGTTATGTTGACTGACTCGGTTTTAATGTTGTAGCATTGTGTTTTTTGTTTTATTTTAGAAGCTTGAATAAAGGCACATGGTGCCGAAACGTCGCTGTTAAAAAGCAATTTGGTCGAGGAGTTGGTTTATTGAGTATTCCCTTACTTTTCCAGCATTTTTTACAAATTTACCTGATCAACGACAAAATTGACATACGGTATGCCAATGTTATCCACGATTTTGCAAAACGTGTTTTGCATCGCTATTTTGCAAAATTAGCAAGAAGATTTTTTGAAAATTCTACATATTTGCATTCGCAAAATGTTGATATTATTGTAAATTGTACTCGAAAAAGGCTTTAAGTTTAGAAAATTTGCACAGTACTCCCAAAAAGTTTGAGAAGTTTGTTAATTTGTCCTCATCACTATTTTGCGGATCTGTGGGAAATTTTTTAAATTTCTTCTCGAAAACTCTTCAAAATTTTACGAATCTGTACTCGAAAACAATTGAAAATTTCGTAAGTTTGTCTTCGGAAACTGTCAAAATTTTGCAAATTTGTTCTCGGAAATTGTTGAAAATTTGGCAAATTTGTACTGAAAATGTTATAACAAGTTTACGAATGGGCCCCGATCTAATCATGTATAAGCATTAATTTTGGATTGCGACAACATTAATATGTTGAATTTCCCTGACTTTTCCAGGTCTGGGAAACCCTGTATTCTTATGGATAGCATCTCATTTTCTGATTCGTGAGAATCCAATATTGTACGTAGAAATGTAGTTTTTTTAAGTTTAAAATTAATTAGTGGGGAACTTAAAAAATTTAAATTCTCAATTCGTACGCGTTGTTATTCTTCATTTTATGCCGAAATTATCTTCGAAAAATTTCTATAAAGAATTTGCTGCTACACACTAAGTCTGAATAAGTCTTAAGTCAAGGAAAAGTACTTACCTTCAGTTATTTGTGGCATTTCTGATACATCAGGCCGCACATTCTCTGGTAAAGTAGAATGAACGAAGAGAAAAATGATAAAACCTAAACACGCCAATCCCCAAAGAGAAGCCAAGCACCCTATAAAATTAATCGAATTTAAAAATTAATTACATTTCTAGCAAATTTGTTCATTTAGAAGAAAGACCTATTTAAATCAAAATTCAATTGAGGAATAAATGGTAATTTGGTAATTGCCACATTACCAAAAATTATCCACGAAAAATTTGAACAATTTAATTTCTTTAAAATGTAAACGAAAAATTAAGAGATTCTAGTCACACCAAAGTAAACCAAAATTCAATCGATGAATAAATTTTTAGATAGAATCTTTTTGGAAAATTAATATTTGCGTTTAAAAAATTGAACTCCCGAAGTTCAAGCACATTTTGAAAATTGACATTTTTTATAAAACAAAATGATCAAATGACCAAATTACCAAAAATTATTCGCGAAAAATTTGACAACAATTTTTTTAAAAAGTATAAAAATGTAGAGATTCTACTTAAATCTAAATCGAGGTAAATCAAAACTTAATCGAGGAATAAATTTTAAGGTAATATCTTTTTAAAAATTCATATTAGGATTTTAGGTGTTGCTTTTTGAAATTATAACATCACGAGTATAGGGCTCATCCATTTTCTTAATTAAAAATAATATTGAATACATACAATAACAACAAACTCTTCCACTTCGTTCATTTTCGCCACCCATGATTAACTATGGTACGATTCCGCAATTCTTATTCCAGAATATCAAAAATCCATCATTTCCTAAAATTGAAAAATTAGGCGCTTGCTGACAAGGCTCACAATCAGCCAATCAGATCAACGTTCAACGCAGTTAAAGTTATCGGGGAAAAACAGATGAGAATGCTACCAGCAACTATCAAGTAACCAAACTAATTTGAGATTGGAATCGACCGTTCATATACTCGTAACCAATTAACGTCTCAAATATTTCTAAAATGAGCCATAAAATCGTCGGCAAATGGTTACAACAATTGCGCAAAGAATAAACCCATGGACATAACTCGGTTGATGGGATTGTGAGGTCATAAAGTTTTGGAGGGGCAAATTTTATGGCCAATTTTCACCTGTTATTTTCGCAATAAGATTTAATCTTTGGCAAATGTTTTTTCTCGCCTATCTTACATCACTACTCTTACGCTGCGCAAGACTTTTCTTACCACTGCTACTAGTCGATGCTGGAATGACGAGATTACTTCAAAAGTCGAGCGATGGAGCGTTAATCCGAACGTACGTCGAGAAAGTGAAGAGAAAACGAGATTAAAAACAGGTTAAAATTAGTTTAATCAAAGTATTTAAATTCTGACCCGTTTCGAAATGCGAAACAACCAGAAATGTAACGCCACTCTCGTTTCGGTCCATAAAATAGATGAATTCGTTAAAAATCCGTCTGAAATGAAACTAAAACGTATCCCAAACAGGAACATGCGCAAAACTATTACCATGCTAATGGCTGTGCTTTTATTTTCTTGGCTATTATCTATATTATTAATCTAGTAATGATGAGTTCTTCTGTATGCATCAATTTAAGCACTAGCAACATCAATGGATTCTGGAAAATATAGGGTCGCGAGGCATCACAATATCTTAAAAACCAAAATGGTCAGGCAACGTACGAGAGGGGTGTTCATCATGTTTCTGCAATCATTTAATAAAAAAAAGGCTGTATGGATTTGAATGGAATGCGTTGCAAAAATTCTTCCATCATTTTCGAACATATTTCAACATTAAAAGATGCGTGTCAAAAATTGCACTTGCTTATAATTGGTGCGCAAAAATTGGAGTCCGAAGAGATTGTGGCTCAGTAGCGTTTTTTTTTAATTTTGAAGGAATTTCAGGAGCAAAAATGCGTGATACGTTTAAAGTCTGAGTAATGTCCGAACGTTCGGTCTAGAAGCGGATTGGTCAGTCGAGAAATGGACGTTGAAAGAGCGAAAGATGGTGAGAGAAGTGGACCAAAATGGGACTTTTTTAATAGATGGCGTTTACGTGGATTTCTGTACCAAATTTCATAAATATCCATACAGCCAGATTTTAAAAAAAAAATTATATAGTGGAAGCTTAACGAACCTCGTATCTCCGATCAACTTATTCCTTTTAGGTTGGTATGACATTTCGCAATTTGCCAAATCTTTAGCGAACGGGTGTTTCCATTAACGAGAGACACCTTTCCTAAAATTGTTAATTCCAGGATTAACTAATGAAGGTAACTTTGACTATTTTATAAAATTTCATAAAATAAAATTGTTTATTACCTGCAATTTTATCGAATGTGCAGTTACAATTTCGATCCAAAAAAAAGACGAGTTGCAGGATCCAGATTCCGTGAAAGTACAAACAGTAGAGAAGGGTGCAACACCTACTCAAAGATAACTTAATTACAAGAAGGAGAACTTAAAATTAAGAATGCGCCTCAGAGACGGAACAGTGTTTCAAAAACTTTATTCGTCTTATAATACAGAATCCTACTTGGCCACTTAGTGCAACTTACTTTCAAATGCCACTGAATTTGAAATTTACATGAAATAGGGGCATTGTATATTTGTAATCTGCGTATCGATTTGCTTTAAAGATGATAACACGAATATATACCTTGAATAACTATAGGGCCAAGACAGTAGAGAACAGGAATTAATACTTTCTACAAAACATATGCAAAGTTTCAATGATGCGAGAGCGTAGTCAGACCAAGAAGCAACTAGTTGTCTGAAATTAGTCTAAGTCATTAATTGACGCGCTCTACGGCGAATAAATATGCAGTGATCGTGGCACGGCATACGTTACCAGGCTAAAAAAAACTGGCTACGGAGCAAAAAATATAAAATGAGAAGGCGCCCTCCTCGTGTTCGCCGATAAACCATCTTTTAAGATCCTCCATGGACACATGTCCATCTCACAAATGCCAGCGCCGCGATATATTTTCAAAGCTGCCTTGAATGTTTTAACAATTATTTCCTCCATTGCCTGTCCTTAAAATCCTAAACTCGGAATGTTTACCTCCAATTATTGCAAGAACCAGTGAATTTATTCACTTTAAAACATCATTTCCCTTTCGAAGATTCGCAACGAGAGATTCTCTGCAGTTCACCAAACTTTTTTGGGCTAGCAGCTTAGGCAGGACAAGCCGGGCTTAGACAGGACATGACAAAGATTGGACCCAGATTCCGGATGGAACAACCTCGAAATTCACGAGGGAGATTTTTACAGGGCGCGTAGCGAACCCAACGAGCCGTTGAAGCGAAGGATTAATGAGCCAAAATTCGACAAATTCTTTCGAGAAAAAAGGTCCTCGTTGCAACGTCTGGCATTTGTGAGACAGGAACGGATCACGCGCTTGAGTTCAGCGCCTTTGTGAACAGATTTACAGACAGCAGCTTGAGGACTGCGGCTTTTGTGACCATAGCGAGCATCTTCTGTTCCACCGACGGTAACGGTCGTTGGTGGTCATTGCGTGGCGAACGTAACTAGAGTCAAATGAGGGGAGGAATATACAATTCGTAAATGCGTGTTCACAAACGACCTACGACAGACATTTAAGTAGATAGAATAACTGTGCTTCGGGAAGGTAGGGGTAGTGGGGAGGTCAAGGAAGGGGGTTGACCAATAGCTACTTGGTGGCGAGCGATTCTCCTGGTGGGCAACAATGAATAATAGTGTAAAAAACGACTGGCATGATCTAATTAAAGATATTATGTCACGGGGAGAGTCCTCTATAAACACGCACGGCTAAAACACCCTACCAGGGGATGAAAATTCGTCAAATGACCGAAGAGGCGGAGACGTAGAACCAGAAAAACAGAATATATTACACAAACGCTGTTAGTTAATAGTTCGTTGGCTTAAGCCGCTAACATCGAAGGCAGCACTCGAAAAAACAAAAGAGTCAGATACCGAAAACCTCTAGCAAATGTGCAACCAACCGCTGCTACGGCGGCAGCAGCGGAATATATATATATAAGTTTCCTGTCCATCTAAGTCCCAAGAGATTTCGGTAAAGACTGCTCTTCGCGGCCAAAAGGCCAGAATGAACAGCACTGGAGTAAAGAGTTTTAAAACCAAATGAGAGACGATGAACACACGCAAACCAAAATGGAACGGGGAGGGGGGATTTAAGAAATTTATACGTGAAACTTTCGGAGCTAACTAGTAGTGGCTACGGGAGCTTTTGAAACGCGTGACTAAATCGGAATGTTCCACATATCTGGTGATGACGGGAGAATTAATTATAACAGCAGCAGCAACAGCAGCCTGGTCAGGGAAAATGGTACCGCATTCATTCTCATCCATCCGACTTTCTGGGGTGGGGGAACACTTAGTGACCACTCAATCCATCAACAACTCAAAGTGGACGCTGCCACGACGCTCAATGCGGTTGTGCTGGATGTTCTGCGCCCAAGCCCTACATTCGATGTTGATCAAGACGCCGGGGACTGGCTTCAAAAACTGGACAGAAACGAACGGGGACAAGTAATTCTTCTCGTTAGTGAATGGGAAGTAGTAGGTTGGAAATCCTTGAAAGGGTTTATACTGGATCGGACCAATGTTTTCCTTATCAGCAGGATTCTGGAAAAAAAAAATCAAAATCCAATAATAATTAATATCGCTTCGAGCGTGAAACCAGGCGCAAAATGTAAACAATTGTTAAATATCTAAGCGTTGGTGGACATCTGTTAGATATCCGACATAGCTGGTTCAACAAATCAACTAAAAATTTTTGAAAATGTTTTGTCCGTGGATTTTTTTGGCATACGTGCAAATATGGAGCGTTTTCACTTAGTTTTCTCAATCATTTATAAAAAATTGCTGCATGGATTTTAATAAATCTGTTGTAAAAATTCTTTCATCATTCCTGAAAATATTTCAACATTAAAAAGTAAAAGGTCCTCGAAAAAAAGGAGATAGCGGCTAAGCAGCGTTTTTTTTTTTTTAACTTTTAAAGGCATTTCAAGAGCAGAAATGCGCAACACGTTTAAGGTCCGAGTAACGTCGTGCGAACGTTCGGTCGAGGAGTGGATTGGTCAGTTGAGAAATGGACGTTGAAAGGGCAAAAGATGGTGAAAGAAGTGGACGTTGAGATGGCTCGAAGAAATGCCAAAAGCTTAGACGTTTTTTTGAGCGAGGAATACACTCGACACCACAACGATGCCAAAAACGCATTTTCTTCCAAAAATGGACATTATTTGAATAATAGATGACGTTTACGTGTATTTCTCTACCAAATTTCATTAAAATCCAAACGGCCGTTTTTTTTAAAAAAAAAAATGATTGCGGAAACTTATCGAACACTCCCTCGTACGGCTGAATTGTTTACAATTAAAGCAATGTTCGTCTAAATTTCCACTAACAGAGCTCATGAAATTGAAAAACACTCAGTTTTTGTAAGACATGTCAAGCCTCAAAGATAAATAGGCTCAAATGTATCGAAAATGAGATCTTTTACGAAGAAAAAAAAATATGAGCACAACGTTTGACACGAAAAAGTTTTTGGCAAAGTTCGTGAAAGACAATTCACGGGGGTGTTGACAGAATGAGCATTTAAGACTAGTTTTTACTTTAAATGACGAGTATTCTCAAGAGGATGAGGGAGCAACGGTCAGCTTTTAAGTGTAGGCCTAGTAACGATACTAGTTGAGAACAATTTTCAGTTAAACTTCATGATCAATTTTACGCGTCCCATTTAGCGTTGTCGTGCAATCTTTGAAATAAACCATCCGCTCCCACGGATTTTCGAAATCAATTTTGTATTTTCATATTTCATTTTTTTTTTTCAAAAAAGAAGTCCATTTTGGGAGATCATTTTTGGCATCGTTGTTGCATCGAGTGTATGCCTCGCTAAAAAAAAACGTTCAAGCCTCAAACATTTGTTCGAGCCATTCAACGACCACTTCTCTCCCCATCTTTTAAAATTTCAACGTCCATTGCTGAGCCACTATCTCCTCGGACTCCATCTTTGCGCACCAATTTTAAGCACTCGTACATTTTGAAAAGTTTTTTTTTTTAATGTTGAAATATGTACAGCCTTTTCTTTCTTCTAAAAAATGATTGTGAAAACTTAATGAACACCCCTCGTAACGAGACTGAATATAGTTCATAATTGTCACAAAAAAATTTGATATCTTGGGCTGAAACAGGTCGGCATATCTTACAAATAAACTAGCTTTCCAAAGCCCAAATACTTAGATTTTGGCTACAGATCTACATACTGTGCACACTAACGAATGATAAAATTTACTAACCTCTCCTTCGCAAGACAGCCAAATCATGTCGTTTTGGGCGGGGGAAGCCCTAATTGTGTTTTGCAGATCAATCGGCATATCGTTAGGTATAGTAGTGGCGTTGTAGGGGATAGGCACCCAGTCGTAAATCTGAAAGACGTGTAAATAAAAGTTTCAATATCAACACTCGATGAAACCTGAATAATGCAAACTGCAGTGAAATATGAAATCACAAATTTGCGGAGAAAAATGGTTCAAATTCGTGCTTTGAAATACGCCGTGAATTGTGAACTACTTCCACAAGCCACGCATTGTTCATGGGAACCTTCCAGAGTTTCTCGAACCGAGGAAAACACGCTCAGGAGCTATACACCGGTCTTGATGGCCGACGTTAAACCATCCATCCAGAAACTTACCCTGTTCATTTTCACCATCACGCAAGGATGTCCCTGGTCATAGCCGAAGTTCTTTTCCCGAGTGCAATTTTCTCCCAAATTCTTGATATCCGGATAGCAGACGAGGCCCTTCTCTTTCTGCTTTCCAAAGCCGCAATTGCCCTGAACGGCTCCACCCAACTGCCGTCCTTCTTCGTAATCTGCAAAGACCGATACATACGAGCTTAGCACATCGGACGAGCAATAATAACTTCGAGAAAAATAACTCGCGTAGTTCTCATTCTTCTTACCCGCCATGAACGTGTTCAAGCGTTCAACCCACGGTCTCCAGCTTCCGTCACTGCCGCTACCGTGTTGGAACCAGATTAAGGTACTTTCAACATTTTTCTCACCAGGCATTGGCCTAAAACCGAGCCCTGCAACGACAACAAATTGAGACGTTTATTTCTGTACATTTCAGGGAGAGAAAATACACGTAAAACACTTTCGGCCCTTACCAGGATTGGTCCCGATCAAGCTAGAGTCAAGTTTCCACTTGGGTTCAAAATTATGCAACGTTTGGTAGAAAATAACCAGCATAACTGCGAAGAATGCTGCCAGCGCTGAATAAAAAACGAGGTAGAATAGACCGATCTTCGCTGAAAAGATAAAGAAAAAAAAAGAAAATTTTATTTATCTGGCGTTTGGTAAAGTGAGTGGCACCACTGCTAAATTTTCCTTCCCCGATACGTGTCCATCGTGCACTTATCAAAAGGTAAATATAATGGGCGAGGAATTTTCCAAAACGACCTTACGCAAACGGCAATAAGGCCGTAGATGTTTTTCTTTCGCTCATCTAACCACCTGTACAAGGTCGATTGCAAATTTCACACCTCGACACCACAAAATTGAAACTACGCAGCAAAAAAATACAATAATGCGATATACTTGTATCGCCAGTATAGCACTGCAGTGCCTTTTTGGAGCCCAGGAAAAAGGGGAGGGGGAACAAAATTGCAAACTTTTTGAAAAAACTTGCAAATCTATATACACTGCCTGGCCATAATTCCTGAGCCCTGCATTTAAGTATCGGGTTGGGTCTCCTTTTGCCCTCAAAACTGCAT
>JAQGBX010005645.1:0-13417 GCA_034698745.1 Megaphyllum sjaelandicum
CACTGTACACAATAGACAGGTGGTCATGGTCACTATACAGAGAATTTTTATAAAGGAAATGTACACTAGAAAAAACATTACACTAAAAAGTGGTCAACATAAGCAGGTGGTCACCATTCAAAGGTGGTCACTTTTCCAGGTTTACTGTATTAATACATTTAATCAGCAAAAGCGAAGTGCAAAAAGAGTTCATGTGTCCATGAGTGCATTTTGTATTTACGTTTGCGTCATGCAGACACGTGGACATTAATTATGATCGAATTATGCGATGAGATGACGCAATTAAGCGACTTTTTTTACACAGGGCAACGGGCTGTTCTGAATGTTTCGATCGAATAAAATGGCGCTGGAATTAAGCGTGATCAAATAAACAGGCTTTCACTTGATAAAGTTTATAGAACACGCGTGTACTGACTGTAATAGCGCGTAAATGGAGTATAAAATAATGCTGAGGTCTCGCTGATCAAAAAAAGGATTATTATTATCCTTTTTTGGTCGCGTTTTCCCTAGTCATCTCTGCGAATTATCTTCGCAAAAGGTAGCCATGACAACGGGCAACGAAATGGACCGAATATAGCGGCCAAAATTGTGAATGCGGTTGATTACAGCGCCATTATACGAGCGACGCACGTCTTATCTGGATTGGCAGTCTAAACCGAGGTCCGCGAGCACATTGAATAAACACGAGGTCCAAACCGATACATAATCGATAATCGATTCAATGGATAGCCATCAAAATGCCATTAACGGATCAATTTGCGCCACGATTTTGATCAACACGCTATCAAAAATAATAGTATACGGTATACTGTATATTGCCTTCGTACCAATTATGACAATACACGTATAGTGCACAATCAGCAGGTGGCGCTCAATTCTCGAAGCCCTTCCAAGTCCAACCTCGTTAAGACGAATTTCGAGGGACGTCAAAATGTGAGTATAGCTCGCATTATCGGAAGTCAGACAAAACGTGACTTCAACGATAAGAATTCGTTTTATCCGAACACTCGTAGCATCCGAATTCTAAATTCGTCTTATACGAAGAAATTAGCACCAGTCGGCCATGCCTTATGAGTCCCCTACTATCAGACATTCCTTTTAAGCGAGTTTATCATAATGAGACTCCACGATAATCGTAACATTGATCCAATTCCATTGAAATTCCAAAACAAATAAATATGAATTAATGGGAAGGTCCGGCAACTTTTATCCGGGAATTTTCCGTTATAACGTATTTTAATTAATGCTATCTCGAAAATGCACTCGAAAATGAAATCCGAATTCGGAATTCGTCTATACCCTATATAGACGGAGACTGGAAATACGTTCGTGCTATCAGAAATTACCGTATAGGTTTTCAAATTAAACGCGCATTCATTTAGTTTATATCATATTTCAAATACAGTATATAAACAAATCTAGAAATAACCCAAACTCTGCAGAGAGTTTATTTTGTCCCTATCCCAGACAAATTTTAACTCCGTATAAACTAATTTTCCACGTGAGACAAAATCATAAGACAAGGCATCAAAATCCATCCTAGCAACATCTGCGAGATGCTTCCGGCGCAACTGCTAAGAATGCCATGCGGTTTCCAGGCAACGGACCTTCGCAAAATCCCATTTGACGTCATTTAATTACAGGAAATGAAGGATTTGGCAACAGCTGATGCCCGTAACGCACCACAGGTGGTGCTGTGAGCAATACGACGTAACATCTTCGAGCACCATTTTATTAAGCTTTAATCAACATAATGGTATAGATTAAAGTGTTTGCGAAATATCATTTGAAATTGGATTATTACAGTAAAAGCCGCTTAATTCGATCACGATGGTTGCAGCGAATTTGGACCGAAATAAGCGGCTAACCGAACTAGGCGATGAACGTCAAAAAACACTAAAAATTTACTTTATCAAAATAATTCGTTATATGTTTTAAAAATAATCTATTTAATCGTACGTATATATTTACGTATTTTTAAAATTATACATTTTAAAGTTGCAATTAGTGCAGGGTGGCCACAAAATTTTCGTTTTCAATTTCCCTGACTTTTCCCTGACTAAAGTCCAAAATTTCCTGACCAAAACTTACTCGTTAATACTAGATTTTGTAACAAATCTAGCTGAAGAGGATTGGGGATGGAGCTTCTAGCAGACTGAGTGCAAGGAGAGCATTTTTCTTTCATTTGGGAAAATTTCCTTGACTTCCCTAACCTGTGGCCACCCTGTAGTGCTTGATGTTGACTGTTTGCTACAATGGCTGAAATTTAATTTTCCAAAATAAGCGTTGAAATCCACTCGAGTCCAGCAGCTGATACATTCGATGCTTAGATGCAAGCATACGCAATTGTCCAAATGTCCGATTGCTCATTACGCGATGAGACGACCGGTTTAAGTGACTTTTTCATTATTGCCAACGTATGAGGAACAAAATCAGTTTTGAATGTTAATTTTGACCGAATTGACCCGTTTTGACCAGTGATCGAATTAACAGGCTTTCGCCGGATTAAAATATTAAACGCTTTCTACGTCTTGCATAGTAACAACTCCTCAACTTAATTCTCCCCGATCGAAATTCAAAAACTTCTTTATCGGAGAATCGTCGTCTTTATATATTTTTCTTTCCGTTAATTTCCGATTCATTCTCACCGCTTGGTTTCACACATTTCCGCGTGATAAAATTAACTAAAACCAATACGGCGGAAGCTAGGACACGTAAGTGCAAATGGCCCGTAACGTTAATTAAGGCGCTAATTTGTCTTTAGCCGTTGCCGAGCATTTTGATACGTCTATGGAAAAAAGCAACGTCTGATAAAATCCAATTTGGCTCCATTCCACGAGACTGGAATAACGTCAGAGAGCCGCATTGCGACCGCAAAATCCAACCACTGAAGCTGAAGATTTCGTCCACTACACACATTCAGGTAAATATTGCCTCGTTTCTTCTTTCGATCGTAGATCAGGATCTAAACATCTTAGGCCGAGCTTTCACATCGTTTCGTATACTTAGCGATATGTAAACAAGTAACGAAGCCCCTATTTTTTGGAAAATTGTAACTTTTCAAACACACAACAAATCCAACTGACAGATATTTTTGTCCCTTTTTTATTCCACTTTGGGTCGATGCTTTTAAATTTCCAGTTTGAGTGTGCATGTGCATGGATGAGTTATAAATATTCATGGTTTTATACAGTTATACTTGAGAGTATATAACTCGATGCGTTTTGCGATGGATGGTGTCAGAAGCAGAAACTTTATTAAACCTATAGGAGAAGTACGTTGCGAAACGATGAGGGTGCCAGATGCCGGGCTGAACCCGGGCGCCGAGGGTAGGGGGCGCCGAAAAAGAAACAAATTATATTTTTTTGTTCAAATATTGGCGTTTTTTGCCAGTTTATTTTAATTTTTTTTCTCCCAAATATTAGCGATTTTCCCCCCAAATATTATCGATTTTTTTCCAAATATTATCGATTTTTTTCCAAATATTTGCGATTTTATTTTACATTTTTTTCATTTGTTTCTAAATATTTGCGATTTGTTTTGAAATATTTAAGCTTTTTCTCAGAATTTGTGAATTTATTTTCAGAAAACCGAAATTTTCCAAACAAGATATTTTCTAAATTTTTCAAATATTGAGAATGGGTCGATTGCCACTTCTAGTACATGTACTTACATGTATATCGAGGATGGATTTTTTAAATTTTGATTATACGAAGTAGATATCTAAATCTAATTTCAACATCTGTACAGCGTTTCTAATTTGTTATTCGAATCATTATTATACATTTCTTCGATTATTATGCAGCCTACGTGCCACCAGCACGTAGGCTGCTGGTGGCATTCGTTCCTACATGTAAATTCTTCAATATTCTCATTCAAATTTCGTTTGAATTTGAACGAAATGAAAGATCCAGAAATTCGACGCTCCCGCAACTTTGCGAGCACTCCGTATAAACTTCGCAATAGGCGAGGCTCTGGAGCCTCTGGTGCTGCCATCTCTCGAGGAAGAGAGCCAACGGATGTAGCACATTTTCGGAGGTAATTTTGAATGAACATCCTCCGAGCTGTTGTTACGAAATAAAATTGTTCAATTATAAAGCAGATTACCAGTACAGTGTACGGAAATAAATTAAACAATCAAATGCTCGCCCACGTCAGTCCCGCCTAAGGCCAAATGTCGTAATAGGTGAGAATATACGTATTCAACGTAGGAATATATAAAAGTACAGCGAAAGCCTAATTAATTCGATCACGCTCAATCCGGTCAGCCATTTTATTCGGTCAGAACATTCAGAACGGATCTTTTTTCCATTGCTGCATACCCTATGCACAAAAAGTCGCTTAATACAGTCGTCTCATCGCGTAATTCGATCATATTTTTTAAGTGTCTACGTGTCGGGTCCCAGACGCGAACGCGCGAAACAAGTTTGAGCGTGTTTCGTACGAGCACTCGAACATTAGGACAACTGCGCATGCGCGCATCTAAGCATCTTAATGTATCAGAGGCTGGACTCACGTGGATATCAACGCCTAGTTTAGAAAATTTGGTTTCAAATGTTGCAGCAAACAGCCAACATCAAACACTAATTACAACTATTTTTTTTTTTGGAAAATAATTTTAAAAATATGTAAATACAAACTGTATGTACGAATAAATATACGTTTTTTTAAAACATACAGCAAATTATCTTTGTAAGGTCAATCTTTTGCATGTTTTTTGACGTTCTTCGTTTATTTCGGTCAAAATGGCTGACCAACGTGATCGAAATAAGCGGTTTTCAATGTACTGAGATGAGATCATCGTTTCTCCCACGTAAAAAAACAAAAACAATTTAGCATTACATTTCCTGACCGAAATGACGTCATACATGAATGTGGGATTACGGAAATTTCGCACACAAAAAAAAAATGAAAAAAAAAAGCATTCGGGGCCTTGTGCCAAAAGGAAGCGATTATGCATGGGCGTTTAAAAATCAGCTTTTTAATGCTATGAAATGCGATGCGAAATCATAGTGCCAATTGCCAACCCCCCGCCAACGCATTGAGCCTCTCGGGAAGCTAGAGGGCAGCAGCGACGACCCAAATAGTCCGCGTTAATCTTTAATGTATTTTGATAAAACACATTATTCCCCACCCTCCTCTCCCGCATCACGGATGATCAGTGTCGCGAGAAATGGGCCGAAATCAAATCACCGATTCTGGCTTTGTGTCCATCCGGAAAATATATGGCCGGGAAAATCACCGAAATTACATCACCTGTAAATCGAGATTAAAAGGGTACGCCAGAAGGACGAATTTCTGACGCACCCATGGCTGTATCTTCTCGAATTCGTGACTCAAAAATCTAACAAATTTATTCGTCGACCCTAGGTTATTGAAAGTGGCATGTAGCGCTTGGAAGTTTTTTAAATTTTTAAAAAAAATCGTATAAATGTATAAACTAATAGGAGTAAGAATAAGAATGAAGCACGTGTCCACTCGGAAATGTTTGAGTATACATGTATATGTTATCGCATAATCCCAAACTTGCTAATATGATATGCATGTCCATTAAATTAAGGGTATACTTGCATTTGAATATGGGTGTAAGAACAATTAACTTTTGTTGGAACATGCAGTAATTGAAATGAATGAATGGATGATATGAATTTTTTTTTAGTAAATTCAATATATTCACGAGTGACACGAGTCAAATCTTCAATTAAACCTTGCTCCAATCTCAAAATGAATAAATGTTGAGTTGCGTCAGGTTTGAAGCGGTGCACGGTGGTGCGATTCGGGGCCATCCATAAAGGACGTCCGGAAAAGGGGGGGGGGAGGAAATGTGGGTATGTGAAAATGGGACACAGGCGGACAGGAGGGGGGAGGGGTTCAAGGAACATTTATTCTTAAGATGACGCTATTCATTAAAATTCGAAAGATGAAGTCGTTTTCAAAATTACGATGATGACGTCATTTGTTAAATTTAACAAATGGCGTCATCATTTACCATGCAGACCCAGATGTAGTTCCACGCTTAAAAAAAATGCAGGCTTACTCGGAAGATTTTCTCATATAGGATACTCCTTGAAATTTCGTTCGAAAAATCTTAGCATCTTGCATGAAAAAACAAGCCACAAAAAAAAAACTTTCGTGGACGTAAAACGTAACCGTCGAATGTACGCCATTTTTGATTTATTTTCCATAGTTTGGTGGTGGAGAAAAAAAAACCTTCGTGAATTATCCTTTGAAAATATAGCGGGTTTAAAACCATTCGTACGAGCTTATGCTCCTGATCTTCAGTTCTCCGCAAACAGCTGTTGCGAAGCAACGATCATTCGTCTTATGTCTACATCCATTCGAGTTGAATAAATATGAAAAACCTACAGGGATGGGCAAACAATGAATGGGTGCAACTCGAGCTAAATTCGACACATAAATAAGCGAATAAAAGGTGGAGCCTCTACACCCATGGGTCGGATAAGCTGCATGAACTTGTTAAAATTTCATAAAAAAAAAGATTTACGCGTTTACTTCTCCTCAAACGTGTCACGAATATATTAAAAATTATTTTGGGGGAAACATTATCTTATTTACTTTTAAAACACAACTCCCATCCTATTCTTAGGTGCGGCATTTTTTGATCGATCTTTTGATTTTCGAGCATAAATGTAACAGTTTACAGAATCCTTCTCTAGATGGCGCTGGAAGCACGATTCATTCTTAAGACTACAGGATGTTCATAAATGACTTCATGCAATTGTTACATTTTTTGGCAGATTCAACATTTTTGACACTTTAATTTAACGCAACTTTCGCGTATGTATGACGAAACAAAGCTTCGGGTTTTCGGTTCTAAATCCCTTATCTCTAAAAACCACTCCACTGAAAAACTTTAAACTTACGTGTTATTCCTTCCTGGGTTTTTCATCAAATTTTGAATTAGTAAGAATTATTAAAAAGATCACTTAAACTACTTTGAAAACTCACTTAAAAACGTGTTAGTACACCGTAAATTATCACTCAAAAATTAACGCGAAGTTAGTAACATCAAATCTACGAAATTAAGTTTCCCCAATATATTTTTTTTTAAATGGTGCATTGATTTCAATGAAATTTATTGAAAAATTCTTCCATCATTCCTGAACGCATTTCAACATAAAAGATACTTTTCAAAAACTACACTTGCTTAAATTTGGCGCGCAAAGATACCGGTAGAGTCCGAGGAGATAGTGGCTCAGTAGCGGTTTTTTTAAATTTTTTGATGGCATTTGAGGAGCAGAAATGCGTAACACGATTAATGTGGGAGTAATGTCAGAACGTTGGGTCTAGGAGTGGATTGGTCAGTGGATAAATGTGAAAGATGGGAAGATAAGTGGACGTTGAGTGCTTCGAACAAATGACAAAGGCTTGAACGTTTTTTGAGCGAGGCATACACTCGAGGCCAGAAATGAAGCTCGTAAAATGGATATTTTTTTAATATTATAAATGACGTTTAAAAGTATTTCTCTACCAAATTTCATTAAAATTCATATAACTTTTTTTAATTTATTATATATTGTTATTGCGGAAACTCAATCAACACCCCTCGTACAACGTACAGGACTTGAAAAGGAAATTATTTGACAGGGGAAAACTTGCCAAATTGTAAATTTTAGAAAGATAATTCCGGATGATTATTCAGAGATCTAAATATCGTAAATTGTTTTATTACACGTGAAAACAACGGCATCTGCCATATGGGTGCGGGCACAAAGAATGCTTATTGCAGGCGCTTACCACTCGGCGCACACCAGCGCCACCAAGCGGGATAAGATGGCGGCATGCTTTTTTTAAATCAGGGCGCACACATAGAAAGCTTATGGCGTTTTCTATTCGAATGAGACTGGTGCATTTTTGGTGGCGGTCGTTGCACCCTTCACCCCGTATTCGAATCACTGCACTGGGTATACACTGGGGTGCGGTGTAGCGGTGCATTAAAAATGGCGGAATAGATTTCGTCTGTTGTTCTTCATATAAAGAAAATTCCGTCTGCTGTTCTTCAATGAACGAAGGAAATTCGAAATTGGCGGTGACTATACGGCTGCTTGGACAGACGATTTGCACTCGCATGTTCGAATCGCAACATGTGGCGGAATGCACTGGCGAAAATTACACTATACCAGATTGACCATCCGAATACGCTATTAGCCGAGCCAGGCTGAGCTTACAAGAAGCGCTTGTAAGAAATTCGACAGCAGATTTTTAAAAAAACAGAGTGGCAGGCACACAGATCACCATTGGTCAAAAGTGTAGCCATGCCGCCTATGTATACCGTAAAAACGTGCCCTACGTTCATCATGAGATGCTAATGCTCATGTGCAAGGTTTTACACGGAATGTTTCACCTAGCACAACCAGCCTAAGCACAACGCATGCAGTGGCGCCACCAAGCACACTGACCATCAGGCTGATATCAGCGTTCATTGTGGACCCAAATGCTGGAAACAAGAAGCTGAAAATAAGCACGATAAGCTTAAAGAAGCACGTCGAAAGCAGCATTCTTTGTGCTCGCTCTTTATAGTATCTGGGCAGTCCTTTAATAATCAATATTATCTCGACAAATCCAGTAAGAGGCAGGTGGCTGATTATAGAAATGAGGAAGAGAGAAGGTCGAAGACAATGAAATTAAATTTTATTGTATCGTTAAGCTTATAAGCCACCATTTACGTCGAACGTGGGCGAATGTCCGTGGCATTAATTTTTAATAGCACCAATTTGATGTATCAAAATGCCAGCCGACTAAAGGCGAATAATTAGGCCTTAACTCAAATATTATCACCCCGCGCTCATAACTAGCACAGTGTTAGTTAGTAACACTCGTAAAGACAAGCGAAAACGTGAGATTTAATTGAAGAGAATCAGTACGTTTAAGATGCGCTTTAGTAAAAAGAGGAAATGCGCATTTTAAAAACGACCTTGCTATCATTCCGCATAAGGCGCTTCGTTTTTGCTTATAAATTTAACGAGGAAATAGACAACTACAGTATGTATGAACCGCCGTTTCCAAGTAGACATATGCGGGCATTTCTGAAATGTATTTTAAGAAATGTCCCTGACATAGTCCCGAAGTCTCACCTTTGGAAGAAATGTGAAATCAACGTGTGAAAATAGTATAGATAATTGTATGCGTTATGTTGGTACACAATTCTGTGGAAAATCTTTCTGAATAATATTTTTAAAGAGATACTATACAGGGTTCCCCCAGAAATTTCATTTTCAACTTCCCGGCCTGACTTTTCCAGGTTTTAAAAAAAAAAAATTCCAGGACCAATGATAATGTCAAAAATTGACATTTTCCAAAATCAACACAGTCAAATATTTTTTAATAGTTTTGAAAAATAAAATCGAAATGTTAAAAAAAAAAAAAACATGAATTTTTTCGTTGAAAATTTGACAATTTTGTATTCGGAAAACGTAGAAAGTTTTGCAAATTTTGTCCTCGGAAAATTTTCAAAATTTTGTTTTCGGAAAACGTGAAAAATTTTGCACTTTTCTTATGGAAAACGTGGAAAATTTGGTAAGCCTTCGGCATTTGTTCAAGACATTCTGCTCCTCAAATACTTTCAAAAATTAAAAGAAAGAAACCGCTGCTGAGCCACTATTTCTTCCGACTCCATCTTTGCGCATCAATTTCAAAACACCTGCAATTTTTGAAACATCTTTTAATGTTGAAATAAGTGCAGTAATTATGGAAGAATTTTTCCAACAAATTTCATTAAAATCCATACAACTTTTTTTTATTTTATTGTTGATTACGGATACTTATAAAATATACAGTGTATAGTGAACAGCCCATGAACAATGTACATGATGCGTGAAGAAAAAGTACATGTATTAAAATGGCATCATGAAACTCGCTTCAAATATCATCATTGAGTGTAAACGGATCATTTTAACTGGAGCGTATCAAAAGTTGCATGAAAACCGTGGAAAGAATAAAAATTTAACTTCGATCATGACTTTCGAACAGAATTGCGAGTACTTTTCCCCAGTTTATTTCAGAGTATCCCCAAAAAGCACAATACAGCCCCATGCTAACAAATATTTTTAAAAAAAAATCACCGTGCCTTTCTTTATTCAAATTGGTAATTTTAATATAAGATAGCGTGTATCATTATATTAATTTTTCCGTCAATGCATAACTTTTCAATTCTGTATTATAAACAGGCATTGATTGACAAAACACGTTTAACCAGTGGCATCGACCGACTTAAATGCCAATTAAAAGGCAGATGTTCGTTCAGTAAATTAACGAGGCTTAAGTCTAGGCCCATTCAATCGCCCATTAGGGAAACAACCTTATTGTATACAGTAGATAGAAGATCATAAATCGTGCATGATACATGTAGGCTATATCGGAGTAACCTAAAAAGAAATTTTCTTACACAGTTTTTGGGTAAGAATCTTATGTAAATTTTCAGCAACAACAAAAAAACGGTTAATCTTTGGGTGTAATGCTCAACGAGGAGCAACACCTCGACCTCATTTCCTGTTTCATCTCCAACTGTAAAACACAATAGGGCTGTGCTTTAAATAAAGATGTCCTTTTAGGCTATACCTGCGTGCATATATTATTAGGTGGTCGTAAATCGTGCGGAGTTCACTGGCCCTTTTTATAATTTTAATTGGAAAAAATAGCCATTAAGCCAGTTTGGAAATTTTCGTCCCATGCAAGCTAGGGGTGCAGCTAAACTACCGAAGAATGTTATTTAAGTCTTAAAAAAGGTTCGCCCACCTTCGTGGGAAAAAAAAGAAAGGAAAAAATTTAAGAAAGAAGCTACTCGCGGGACAGGACGGTGTGCCAAAAACCGTTTTAAGGACTGTCTGCTACTAAACTGGTCTCATATGACAACACGCTCGTCCGTAGGAATCCTGAAACATCTCGGAGCTCGTGCCAAAGTCCTAGGCATGGCTATATCAATAAAAAGGTTATGTGTCGTTGAATTTAAAGTGTTTCGTAAATGTTAACCGAATGAAAGATTTAGAAAAGCTATCGACCTTTCACGTTCATGTACGAGGAATTAAGTGATATCCGGAAATACGTGTAAATTGCGAGAAATTGCTGGAAAGTCACTTCGACTGAAACAATGTCCCGTTCGTGCGCAAGGTGCATCTAAGCATCTAATGTATCAGTTGCCGTACTCAGATGGATTTTCTGCGTATTTTAGAATACACACTGTACTTAAATTTTAGCCGTTGCAGCAAACAGCATTCATCAAACACTATATACTTACAAATTTTCTTTTAATTTAAAAATATGAAAATACATGCGTACAATTGAATAGTTACATGTATATTTTTAAAACTTAGAGAGCACATTTTTATAGGGTCAATTTTTATCGTGTTTTTTGACATTCATTCATACCCCTTATTTCGGTCAAAATCGGTGGAACCATCCTGATCGAATTAAGCGGCTTTCACTGTAAATGGCTCGTAAACTCGACTACAATGGGCTAGGAAAGTTGTAAAATAGGGTTGAAAAGAGTAGCAAAGGTTTTGAAAAGTTAATGAAAATGTGAGGTCGGGTTTTTATATCCCTGGAGAAAAACCGAAGAAAAGCTAGGAAGCAGCTACAATATCTAAGATAGCCGAGCAGCGGCGCCACACGTACGTACGCTTTAGGCTCTCTAGTACGCTTCATCCATGCACATGCAGAAGCGTGGAAAAGCCACAGAACAACTCGGATTAAAATAATTTAATTTCCTTTTAATGCCGAGAGTGAATAGTCAGTAGGCAGTATATCACCCGTATTCTATAATTCTATAGAAATTACTGTCCAATTCCGCAATTACGTTCGATTGTATCCGTCTATCCGAAGGTCTGAGTGGGTAGCAACACGTTATACGCTACACTACATGTAGCAGCAGCACCCTTCCTCGCAACAGCTTCGGTAACGGATCCAGGATCCGATCTGGATCCAGCCATCCAGGGGTCGTTTTCCTATTATCGATCCGTCAAAATGGCCGCCAGAGAGCGCCGATGGGGGGCGAGCGGGAAACGACTATTTGGGAAATACCTCTAAGGCGCTCCAGGGAGGGAGAAGGGTATCATCGATGGTCGATATCAAAATAGGACCATGCAGAACGTGGACGATGGTGAAAAAAAAAGGATTTTCGCAACGTTTTGGCCCCCGTGACAAGCGTGACACTCCATTGTAACTCATCCGATCGAAAATTGCACGGAAATTCCTTAGCATTGTGTTAATTTCATCTACCATGAATTGATGCCAAAACGCCAAATTTCACGGTGTTGGCTCGCTTTCGACGCTAAAACAAATTGACTTTTTCGCATACGTGTACAGAAATAATAATAATAAATATCGGAAAACGAGGACTCTGTCTCCTCGCATTATCGATAATGCCCAATTGATAATGTTGGAAATTGATAAATAATGGGTGGGAAACTATGAAACGCTATAGCTGCCATCGTGAATTTTAAAGTCTGTTGTAGCGATAACTTGGAAGGTATTCGATGTTGATGACGTAAATAACGTGGGAAAATGTATTATTAAACGGATTAAAACTGAGTAGACGGGTACATTTTACCGTAGAAATCGTAGAGCGGAATCCTATAATTTCTAATTATAATTTATTTAATATATACATGTACGTGTACATTAATTAAAAAAACAAACCGCAATATGCAGATTTCAGGTGTTTTTTACTCTGAACTATACATGTATATGCTTTTCAAAATAAAATTAAAAATACTTTCTCCAAATCTTTAAATTTAGTTAAACGTTCATAATTTGTATTTGACAGTAATATTTTGGTTACGTTACAAATTTTGCCGACATAATGTGGTTATACATGCACCTGTTAAGGGTATACGTAATAATACATTCAATCAAAATGAGATATCGGTGTATTTCTTTTATAATAATCATGATTCAAAAACGTAAAATTGCCGGTTTACATGAACCTCTAATGACTGACTAAAAACAAAATAGCGAGCTGGGAAAGAAAAACCAGCCTGATTTATCAGGTTAGCTTTTCTATATACATTAAAATCATAAACAAGTTAGCGTGTGTGTATTGTATAAACCCCCAAGTTCGCGGAATTCATTATACTCTAATTATAAGGTACATGCATATCGAAACGCATTAAATATACATATTTTAAATCTTAAGCTGTCCTTAATTAAGTATCTACAATGGGTAAATTCCTGAAATAAATATACGAAGAAACACTTGCACAATTGATATCAATAACTAGGGATTCAATTGAAAAATAGATTCAACATAAAGCATATAATTGCCGGTAAGTGTTAGGGTACGCATTCGTTGGTACTTATAATTCTTACTTCTAATTTTCTCTAAATTTTTTTTGACCACTAGCGCCAACCAGCGGGCAAATATTGGTAATGCATTTAAATTACCGATGGTTTGCCCGCTGGT
>JAQGBX010005646.1:0-13415 GCA_034698745.1 Megaphyllum sjaelandicum
TAAAGCAAAAGGTAAGAGCGCCGTTAATTAGCGCATTTAAATAAGCGCGCCGAAGTGCGCAGAGAGTCGCCACATATATATATTTTTGGAGCAGCGTTAATAGAGAAACAAAGCTCATCTGGCAAAGTCAAAACCATGCAGCAATAAAACTGATTTATAGAAGCTGGGTTATGGCAACTCTGACCTCATAATAAAACGCTGATTATTTGGGGTGACACCGAACCTCGATACTTGTTTAGTCGTTTATCCTTTGCAGCTGAAATAATAATTATTCACAGCATAGGCCAGTTTGAGACTAATTACTCATTTACTCCACAATGAACTTAGTCATGCTTATTTGGCAATATTCCGGGTACGTAATTTCAGTTGCGATCTCTTACGCACTCTGTCGAATCTAAACAAGGATAGTATTTCACCGTTTAAATTGATAAACAGGAAATGAAGAGGCAATGCTGCGTCCAGATTTAAGGAGAATATGCAAATGCGTGAGTTATTCTTCATTCTGCCTAGCACTTCACCGGTATATAAATAAAATGAAATTGTGTTGTGCACTTGGTCGTGCGACGAAATATATGTTTTGAAGTTATTATTTTTGTGAGAGAAGCTATTTTCTGGAATTGTGCATGCATATGATAGACAGCGCTGGAATGAAAGGGCAAAGTTTGCATGCATGAATAAAACGCTAATGCTTGTTTAACATTGCATATTCATATTCAAGTATATAGAAAAATACATGTAATTATTGTGCTTAAGGCAATTAATTAAGCTCACCACAGTTTTATTTAGATTTATGAAAAACATCTCCTGGAAATCATGTATAAACTCTTTTTATCAGATGAGTATATTTTAAGCTGGTTGTTTTTATTATGGAAATTAGTCAAATTGAATTTCTTGGAAATTCATTTTCTTGGCTATTCGTTCGAAAGTAATATCTTGAAACTTCCGTGAATTAGGCTGGGTTTTTTATATTACATAATTTTAGATTTAGATTTTTTTTAAATCCGAGATAAAATATCAGACTGCAGCTTGTCGAGAAACTCTGTTCATGGTTTATAAGCGGCAAATTAACAGCCTGAAGGTGAACATAATTTACGTCTGCTCGTTTAACATTCTTTTGGATTTATAGGATGCTCATTAAATTGGAACTTTAAAAAAATATTGACTACCCGAGAACATTGACAAATTTACGACTTTAGAAAGCACATACTGCAGTCACTATGACATAGTAGATCTTTATGCATTTATGAAATTCCTGAAGGGAATTCGTATTTGTTAGTTTTTTTGCATACTGTAGGTCAAACTTTTGGTATCGTATACCCTCACCATTTCTCCAGGCAATTTCAAAGAATATGATTTTCAATTTTTCGGATGCTCAAATTTGTTTACTTTCCACAACTATTGTATGGCAGCAACAATCAACTTTTACGATGCAGATAGTCAGGAAACCAGAGTGTGAAATACACACGATTTTAATATGGACAGATAATACGGGCGTCTACATTACTTTCAATGAACTGAAACCGACATATTTCCATCAGACACACTGCTGTATAGGCTACACGGTAAATGTATACATATTTTAAGAAAAGCATATTAAAAAATGCTCAAGTTCTTTCAATATGATTGAAAAGCGTTTCCCCAGACGACGATGATAAAGCAATATGCTCGTATATATTCCTCTATTTATATGACAAATAAGTAGCGGGGCATGAATGCTCCCTTTAAGCGTCAAATCAAATCCGCTATATCGAATCTGTCTAAAACATATCAGATTTTCCATCTATATTTGTCAACTCTTGTTTCTTCAAGCAGATTTGATGGGTTTTTTTCCGCGTTTTAAAAGGTTGTGCAGTTTGACTCACTTAACTCTTGATTTCCTGACGCGATTTTATTTGTTCGGTTTTCAACGAGTTTTCTACGCTTGTTTTCTTCTGAAACGACCTAAGCTCAGGATCTTTCGAAGAACACCAGCTATTTTTTCGTGCAGACACGGTTCACGTCTCTTTTATTACTTGACACTAGTGCGTTCCCAACTGGATGAGAATTGCTACATGTGCCATTTTTGATCATCTCAGATAGGAAATTTAGTATTCACTTTGGTGAATGCTATTTGCATAAGCTTACAACCCAGCACAATGTCATTGTAGGTAGAAAAACCGCCTTCTACCACGGGGGAATAGGAACACTAGAGGTTGGGCTTTCCAAATGTAATCCTTAACGTATGATCGAGATTTGCTTCAAAAAGGATTTCTCTCCATAAACTTCACCAAAGTAAACACTTCAACTCTTTTATTCTTGGCCACCTCTATATTGCTCCAGGGCTGCGTAACACAGGTTTGCGTGACCCTATAGCCGAGGATGTTCATCGAGTAAATATTTCAGCCGTTCAGCTACTTATTTATAGATACAATTTGCTTCGGTACATAAACTTGTCTTCATGTATCACAAACCAAGTAAATCATTCGAATAGCCAAATGCTTTGATGTTTGATGCGCATGTAGGCTATACGAAGTGGATCAATTAATTCTGTTCTGACATAATGCGTTTTAAGCCGGTCATATATGAAAATACGGCAATTTCAAAAAGTTCTGTTTTTTAGAATGTGAATTACGAGAAATGAACTGTTTTAATTTGACAATTCTATTTTCAGTTTGAAATTTTCCTTTTTAAAAGACATGTGCTTCGGTCGAACTCACTTTCTTTTCAAATCTCGGTTGAACTTGGTAATTACTTGCACTTATTGGGATGAAGCAATTGGCAATCCTTTTGATTCTAATGGATCTTTATTTAAACTTCACGTGTTTACTAAACAGTTCATCCCAAATTTTGGGAAAATTATCGAAACATCCATTTCGAAGGAAAATTAGAACAAGAAAACCAAATTGAACTTTTTTGTGTTCTACAGATTGGAACCAAACCAACTTTTTTAAACTCTGGCAAATGCAAACAAACACATGCCAAAGCCAGCTTTGGCAACATGGTTAGTAAAATGCTCAGAAATATGCGCTTGACTTTTCGGACACGCCTAAAATTGGTAAATTTTCAGATATAACTTTCCTCGTGTATGACCGGCTTTATAGATAGCTTGCACGTGATGTCACGCAGTTCGTGGGCGTGGCTGATGTGGCTCAATTTACACTGTGAGCGTGTTAATTGTGGGGTACATGTACATGAATCTAAAATCTTGGCCCTTATCATTCTAAAAACTAAGAAAATGCCCCATTTGATACCATCACTTACCCGCGAATATAGATTTTTTAACCGAAAGTAGATATTTTGATGTTGTTTGCCGCTACAAATCAAAAATTTTACAGAATTTCTCGTTTATTTCTAAATAAATAATGGGATACTGTAAAATATGATACATGGAACGAATGTGCCTGCACGTTTGAAAGTGTAATTTATGTATAGCCAAGGCAATCATATTTTTGCTACAGTTAAATTATGAAGTACCACAACATGTCTGATCTAGCTAGGTGAAGCCAGCCCGCGTCGTCTGCTTGTGAAAGTTCTCTATACAAAGTGTGCGCGCTGATATTTCTATGAGATGGATTTTTATCGTTTTATAACGAGACTTTGTATGTTAGTGCAAGTATTTCCTGTCATGTTTTCATGAACGCAATTATTTTTTAGTAAAAAATGTCTTCATACGCTATACATGTATATGATGGAGATTCCTTAAAATAAAGTTTCATAAATCTTAGGTTGACGAGAGAAAAATAAGATGCGTCAAATTTCTAGTCTGGTGATTTATCATTTTCGGCATGCAGATTAAACACACCTCGATCTAATCGTATTTAAATTAAGAATGGGGTTATTTTCGTAAGCATTGTTAACATAATTTCGTCCCAATTTAGCCGCTGCATCTGATCTTTTTTAATAGATTTAATATATTTTAAATGCAATATACTCATATTTTACAATATATGTATCTGAATTTGTATACACTGAGTTATTTTTTTTAGTGCAAAACACATTATCTTGCAAAGTCTAAATGGATTGACCTCATGTAGAAAGTTGGATCTTATATACACAAAACTAATATTATTTAGAAATGACATTACATTAATTAAGGGGTTTACTTTCATGTTATCCACGTATCTCAAGATCCGCACAAATATGCAGTGCAATTAATAAATTAGAATTTATTTGGAATTGGATTTACTCACCGGTTTCGTTGATATAATATGTACGTTAAAATCTTGTTCAATGAAAAACAATAGTATAGAGCGCCTATTTTTATCCACGTGTTGGCATCACATTTTTCCGGTCACGGTTGAAATAAAAATCGGATTTGAATCAATGATTGTTCGTGAACATTTCCTGGTTCAAACTCTCAATTTTCAGGTTTGAATTTACGTATGACGCTGGCAGTGCACTTCTACTTTTAATTTTAAGCGTGAAGACAGTGGTGCTTGCAAGTTAAGAGTTTGGATTAATAAACACGAAATTGCAAGTTATACGAGCGTCATAGACTGAAATCTTGCTTGGAGATCGCAATAAATTTCTCCACTTAAATTTAATTGGGGTTAGAAAGATTGTGTCACTGGTTAAGCCATCATCGGTTGGCATTATTCTTGACATTTAATACCATCGTGATCTATGCACATGTACTTAACCATGTAAAGTCTGATGGTCTCTCATTGGTTGGCTAGAAATATACTCACTACTAATTTAATCCAGTATCAAGCTTACGCGTGACTTATATTTTTTGTCAATGTTTAAGCGGTTAAAATGCTCAATTCTTCGAACTGTTTTACTGTTTCAAACGGAAGATTCGCACCAGTTGACCTTTTTTATTTTCGTATCAATTGACCTTATTTCGTCTTTGCGATTTGGATTCAAGGCTTTTTATTACACTACACAAACGTGTAAAAGACCTCGTAATCATCGGATGAATCGTAATTATGACTTCGACTGCTATCAAAATCTATAGCCTAATGCCAGAAGCCAACATTGAAATGGTATCTTAATTTGTTACTCTGGCAATTTCCGATCCTATTTCGACCAGTGCTGTTGGTCATTAAATCAGTGGCCTATGGATTCGTATACAATGTACAATACTGTATGTAGTATTATGTAGAAACTCCACGTAAAAAATGAAAGACACTACAAAGATAAAACCCGCATTTGACGAAAATAAATGAGGAAACCTTACGAAGTAATTAAATTATTTTTCAAGGACTAGAAGAAAACCTACCAACTAGACAATAAATCTTTTTGGTGCAATAATTACGCTTTGATTTCAGCTTTGCAGAATGATCGCTGCTAAGAAACCAAAACAGTCGGAAGATTGGAAATGTACCGTATTGTCTCTCAGCAACCGGTATTTTGTTCATTTAATGAGACTTAATTTTTATCTGTCTTTGGCTGAATTTGTTTCTGAGCTTTCCTACAAAATTAATGTATTTAAAAACATCCTGTTGCACTTACCTAACAGAATTCTAACTATACTAGTATTGGGCTTACTATGTGAGAACACTAAACCAGTATCCTGAAAATATAAAAAAGCACATGATTTCTGTTTTTTTATTTAATATGTTTGTTAGAGGAATAAATATAATGCTAAATTATAACTATTGTAGCCAAATACTGTATAAAAAACGCTATGGACTTTTCATTTCGTGAATTTCCAAATGCTATATAGTGCAATGCAATTATGTCAATGATGGCAGCAGATGTTTTAAAATTCGTTAATAGTGTTCAGAAATTGGCTCCTCGTTTATCAGAAATGAAATATATTTAGTGTATTTTTACTAGTTATCTTATTCGGTGAAAACTATACTCAGAAGATTGGGGGAAAACGTTATTCACTATAAAGTGCTCACCTTTTTGGAAAGTAATTTATCTTAAATATAAATAAATATAGGCTACCTTACAATGTGTACTAATAAACATTAGTTTTGAAAAAAAAGTGTGGAAAATATAACGGGAATGAAAATGTTAATATTTTTAATATCATCCAGCTCTTATACCTGCATGTACAAGTATGTATATTGTACATGTCATGCATTATACTAATGACATTTCTGTCAATAAATCGATGCGCCAGCATCTATTTTGATCAGAGGTTTATTATTTTTCCCTAGAAAATATTGAAAGGGGGTTTGTGAATATATGTGCTGGATTTATAGGATTTCTACAGCATTTTTTTAAGACGTGATTATTTGGGAATATAAATTAGATGTCGAGCTCGAGAGAGATTATTTATTTTCATCGAAAATACCGGCATAAGGGTATCTTATTAATATTTATGACGTGGCCTTACACCAAAAATATAATTTAATTGCACCATGAGAAATTTCAAATGATGCGCACGTGGATGATTTCTTTAAATTCGAGCTATTCCGTAATGTATTGAGTTTCAGAAATATTTGGCTATGGAATTAATGACATTCGTAATTTTAATGAATTATTAATGATACCAATTGTGTATTTGGACCCTTTAATTTAATTGGTTTGGATAAATTGTTCTCATTAAAAACACAATAATATAAAAACGGGCGAATCGGTGCCCTTGCTTATCTATATGTAATACCCCTATAATGACGTTTTTATTTCATTATTTTGCTGAATCTTCAAACTCCAATTCAAAGATAAAAATTCTTTTCATATTTACTGACTCCGAATGTATTTACCGATCAATGGCAACATGTATTAAAAGCGGTTAATTTCGAGGCCACAATTTAATTTTCTTGCAACCAGTCCGATGTTTTCTGAGCGGTACGCCAGCAGCAAAATTAAGTTTTTTTTTTAAATAATGCAACTTTCATGTTGGTATAGATCTTTAAAGATAAAGTAGGCGCCTCATTGATTTGATTTAAATGACGCCTCTTATCGTTTTGTTTTGTACTTACGGTATTGACCATCAGTTCTTGGTGTTATCTGACAATCGCATTTGAAATTATTGGCGTTTGAGGAATATATTAATATTTAACAAAATCGTAATGGGTTGCTGACCCATTAAGTTATTAACTAGAGTGTATTTAATTCCGTAATTTATCATGTGATATTGATATTCAATATATACATGTATTTTGCAATTTATACAATCTATTGGTATCTTTGTCATGCTAAAATGTTTATTTAAATTTAAGAATGTTCCATTCCATGTACAAGTATTTACAATTAGAACTAATTTAGAAGGATATAATGCATCATTTAATCTTATATTGCTTTCATATTATTGGACTAGTACAAACGCTTAGTAGCTATGAAAATCTAACTCATTTTATGTTTGATGACAACATGCTCATATAGAAGCTGCGGCTCGTACAGTATATAATACATGTAGATATATATATTTCTGAATAAAATGCTTTAATTCATGAATCCATTCGTGAGGCGCTCTAAGAATTATAAAAATTTCCTAATTCTACCACATGAGCGTAATGTGTTAGTTACATTAACATTTTTTCGTTTTTAGTTACTGCACATGTAAATCCTTGTGTCAAATATTCTCACAGGTGAAAAAACAAGTTTCACAGTTGACGTTTTTTCAAAAATGTGTCGGTAAAAACAAACATTACCCATGCTGCGTAATCTTCAAAGTTATTACATGCAATGGCTGCATTTTTTCCTTCAACAGATTCTTACTTCCTGTAAAATGTGGAGATAAGTAACATGTCAACAAGAGCTATCAGCAAAGCAGCCCTTACTTATGTCTTGAATTTTTTTCTCAACACAGCTACTTGTATCCAATAGTGATTTATATCTAAAGTCAGTCTGTAACACATGTTTTTGTTAGCGATCTTTCTTTCAATTTCATGAAGGAGATTTATCATTCATCCATATTTATAAGGTGTGGAGTTTACCAGCGAAATCAAATTCTCGTTTTTCATTTTCAACTTGTCAGGAGTTTGAATCAAATTGCATATTTTACGCCATCGGAATTTTCTATTAAAGCTGACGTTTATAAAAAAAGAAATATGAATCAGCTTTGAGCATCTCCTTCGATCAGGGCAAGTGTCTGAAGTAAATATGGCGGCCCTTAAGCATCCGTGTTTGAAGCAGAATAAAATTGCTGAATAAAAAGGAAAAATTAAATGTCGCTAAAAGATTTTATTTTTCGGATGAATTATCCAGAATTACTTGATTTGTACGACTATTCAAATATTGCATAAAATGTCAGCCATTTCGTGGTCCCTGAAGCGTTTTACGTTCGTTTTGAACATTGTTTTTTTTTATTTACACAAAACGAGCTAGACTGTATTTAATATGATAACATGGTTTTTAGGTTTGTTCATTATTTCTTAGTCACTGTGCAAACGAGTTTATGGGCTTAGGGTGATGAGGATATTTCCCTACATACTGGCATGCAGATTCCCAAAAGTGCATGAAACGAAACTTGCATCATTAGCTAGCTATATGTACAGTTATATAATGAGATCCGTTTTTTTTTTTATACGTTGTATTTGTAAAAAAAATTCCACTGAATATTAACCGTAGCGGAAGTATTGAATACAATGCAAACAATTGCTTTATTATCCATGAAAGAAGGCAATGACGATGTTACTATCGATAATGTAAAAAAGGCAAACCGTGATCTCTTCAAAATTATTTCAATATGAATATGAAATAGTATATAGATTACTCATTCATCTTTTAAGTTGAGGTACTTATCTTAGTTTTGCAGTTAACTAGTCATTTAATAAGATTTTTTTCGTTGATATCACTTCACAAAAATCTAAAAAGATTTAGTAAGCGCACTTTTTTGATACATATCTGAGTGTATATGTTAGTTTGAGTTATTTTCAATGATTTTGGAAAGAAATCATTTAAATTTAATGGACATTTATTCAATCTATTCAACATTTGTTGATAGTTATTTTTATAAAATTTATTGGAGATTTATTCAACAAATTCCACATGTTTTTAATTTAAAATGTATTCAAATTCTATACAACTATCATTTGTGTAGAAGTTACTTTACTAGTATCATTTGCATAACTTTGTATCATTTTTTGATGAATGAAATTGTCTCAGTCAGTGTGTCAGAGTAATTAAACTGATGAATCTGGCAGCAATCTATAGACTAGTTTTCAAGTCAATCTACC
The DNA here is from genome assembly GCA_034698745.1 of Megaphyllum sjaelandicum. NCBI lineage: Eukaryota > Metazoa > Arthropoda > Diplopoda > Julida > Julidae > Megaphyllum > Megaphyllum sjaelandicum. The sequence continues at coordinate 9,057 of JAQGBX010005646.1, forward strand.
AATGCCTAAGTTTAATACAAATTTTTTAAGTGTTAATTCCAAAATTTACATATGCTACACCTACATTCAAGATTTAAAACAAAACTTGCACAAATATCATTCTCGTGACATCTGTGTATTAATTTTAATTTGCTAAGTTTGCATACTTAGTGAAAAGAACAGGAACTTGAATATGTAAATGTTAACTTTATGTACTATTTGTTTAGAATACTGATTTTTCGGATTTTGACACTTAATTTGCATATAAATTAGATTTAGCTTTTCTATTAGGATGATGGCATTTTTATGTAAATATGGAGTTGGTATATATAGTGTAAATACGAATGTTTTCCAGCGTTTAATATTTTGATCACGTTGTATGTTGACGTATGATGAAAATTTGGTCTGAAGATGGACACAAATCGCTAATGACGATTTCTAAAAATAGAATTTCTCAAATCTGAATTTTGAGACTTTTACACGATGTATACACACCATCGTTTTATTTGAATAATATAAATATAGTCATAGTCATTATTTAGCTTTGATTTTTGTTTTCATAGTTTCGTTTTCGAGCAGCAATAACGCAAGAAATAAGAATTGCTGAGTAAGTTTTTCTGCTTTATTCGTTGGCGCGCCATACAGTATTACACTTCTTATTGTGTGTTCTTATAATATGCGCCCAGTTGAGCAAACGGTTTAATAAATGGAAATTTTTAGTAGCCATAAATTCAATGCTGCGTTTCCTCCAAAATTGGTAATAAAAAACACGCAATGTGCTTTTCATTCCATGTTGTGATGCAGCAATTTGTTTTGAAAAAATTACGGATAATATTATTTACAGGCATGATTTCAATACATAAAGGAACATGAAATGCCATAGTTATTTGGTCTAAAAATCCACTTTTTTTTCATTTTTCTTTGATATCAAATACAGACCTTATTTGTAAGCTACAGATATTTTCCATTTCTTAGAACTGCTTGGACATCACCCGTTGATGACAGCAATTTGACCAAGAGAGAGCTACTCTTTTATATTCTTGACAGAAACGTATATATATTGCTGCAGTCCTACAAGGTTGTTTTTTTAGAATTTCTATCTGGTAGAAAGCTATACTAATTATGACACGTACGTTATAGAATATACGACATCGGACATAAGAGGCCTATACAAGATTATAAAAGATCAGAACTTTAGATATATTGCAACCTTATATTGGTCTATGGTACGTGTGCAAGAGACAGAAGTATCCCCAAAACCCTCTTAAAGAAAAAAAATTGCTTGATCTTGTTGAATTCGCTATGTGACAGCCAATTTAAAAAATACGCAGTTGGCGCTTACATCTTTGTCGCCAGAAGTAAATTAGATCTTAAATTTTTGTCATCATAGTACGTGCTAAATCCTTAATGGAATTGAGTCTACCGGCTATTATTTGGGAACAATTAAATTTCTGCAACTTTTTTTCTGATATATTGGTTTTCAATAAGAAGGTCATTTGAAGGTTCCCGGGTTCCTAAATTCATCAACAAGCATGTACGAGCGTACCTGTATACTTACATGTATGCAATAATCACGAACCTATAAAACAAACTTTCAAAGTTTTATTATTTTCATAGCAAGCAATGAATAGATTTGTGGAAGATACGTCAATGTGTTCGATCTAACAAATATACAGCCTCTCTTAAGGGCAGACTTTTTTCTCGCCCTTCTGGGAGGTTGGCACTAAGGCATAAACAATAACTTTAACATTATTTCAGTGAACTAACCATGAAACTAACAAACTAACATGTACATCATGATTCATTTCAAACTGCAAAATACACCGATAACAATACATGTATATGCCAGAAGGGGCCGAGTCCCCTTAGTGCATTATCTATCTATCTAATATACAGTAAAACATGCTATGGTGCTAAATATATTTATCAGTTAATGGAGCTTATGCAGATTTCGGCAGCATGAACATGTCACGTGACATTTCATTCATTCCATGATGTCTTCTTTGTTTGTTTAATAATCCTTCAATTTTTTGTCTTAATGGATGGAATCTTTGCCAGATTTTGTAATAGATGAGTTAATGTTTTTAGAAATTCTCTTAATGGAAGTTTTGTGTAAATTTAAATATTAGCAAAGCAAATTGCTCGCCTAATTGGTCTTTTACTATTTTATCCACTTTTTGTTTGCCTGAGTTATCAATCTCAATTTATCCTGGATTGAATTATGCAGTAAAAATTCTAATGTATACTGAATCTTTCAATTTAAAGATTAGGCCCTACGAAAACTCTACTGCTCACAAATATGTAGCTATTGTCCAATATAGTTTAGTTGTTTGAAATTAATTAAGAATGATCTCATACTTCGCATTTATTTACGTCATCATATTTTTCTAAGCACCATTGTTTTATTCGTTGGAGTAACTTTGAATAAAAATAATAAAAATAAAAAAGTACCTTCCGAACATTTTTCAGTTAGAATTTTTTTATTCTTGATAATATTAATGGATAGTTGCAAAAACGGATTTTTTTGTGCAAGGTGGCATCTAGGATGGTTTACTGCGTCAACAAGGAGCACCTCATCAATGCACGTGCATTGTACATGTATTTTCAGAAAGGGCTTAATTTATAATGTAATAGTTTGATACTAACGATTTAACCATTTGGGCATGTGTTTAAAATTGGATAAGTTCACGTTCAGTAAAACAGTCATCGTTGCAAGTTTTTACTCTTTTATTATTATTATTATTATAACAATTACAGCAAAGCTACAATAGCTTGTTGCCACCAAGAATTTAAAAGAGTTTAAAAAAAAAAAACTAATGAAAAAACACAAAGGTATAGCCACTAGATGGGGAACATCACTTCTTAACTTTAGGAGTCTCCTAAGTTTACTCTCCTAGCTACGAGAAGTTTTTTTAGGAGAGCTCCATTCGCACATCCACTTAGGTGAGTCTCTCCTATTTTTTTAGACTTAGAAGACACTTAGGTGTCTGTGCGAACAAGGCTTAACCTACCATTATTTAGAATTTTTTAGCTTAACAATTTCCATATCAATTGCACGAGATTCTTTGGCTGCATCATTTAAAAACTTGTGTTTTTTTTTGGTGTCTAAGATTTCCTGTGCTTAAAGTAAAAGGCCTGGCTGGATAAAAAATCCCCTGACTTTTCACACAACTTTCTTAAATCCCCTGACAATCTTCGGTTTCCCAGAAATGTGGGAACCCTAATATTTAAAAAATTTACCACGTTTTCCTTGTAAAAATTAACACAATTTTCCACGTTTTCCATGTAAAAATTAACACAATTTTCCACGTTTTCTAAGTTCAATTTTCAAAAATTTTATGTTTTCTGGCTTCAAATTTGCAAAATTTTTCACCTTTTCTGAGTACAAATTTGCACAATTTTTCAACTTTTCTGAGTAAAATTTTTCACAATTTTTCGTATTTACCGAGTACAAATTTGCAAAATTTTTTACTTTTTTTAGTAAAAATTTAAAAAATTTTCCACTTTTTCCGAGTTTAAATTTGCAAAATTTTCCAACTTTTCTTAGTAAAAATTTGCAAAATTTTCCAGCATTTCTAAATACAAATTAGCAAAATGTTTCAACTTTTATAAGTACAGATTTTCAAAATTTTCCACGATTTCTAGTATAAATTTGCAAAATTATCCTTGTTTTTCAAGTACAAATTAGCAAAATTGTCTACGTTTTCCGAGCACAAATTAGCAAAATTGTCCTTGTTTTTAGAGTACAAATTAGCAAAATTGTCCTCGTTTTTAGAGTACAAATTAGCAAAATTGTTTATGTTTTTCGAGTACGAATTAGCAAAATATTTTACGTTTTCTGTGTGCAAATTTTCAAAATTCTCTTGGTTTTTGCGAGTACACATTTTATCATTTTCCGAGGACAAAATTAAAAAATTTCTTACTTGTTCCGAGCACAAATTTTCAACAATTTCTGAATACAATTTTACCATTTTAAAAAATTGTAATGTAAATTAAAAAATATATTTTCCAGTGTCAATTTTGGAAAGTGCCCATTTTTCACATAGTCATTTGCCAGGGAAGTTAAAAACGAAATTTCTGGGGGGACCCTGTAAATTTTAAATAAAATACAGCAAAAAAATATACCCGCATGTGGTAAAAAAACTTGGAGGGGATGTGGCAGACATTGTAACATGATTATGATGAGGGGGTTTGCTCAAAAGTGACACTCCGTGACAGGGGGGAGGGGGGTAAGAAATAGTCGATTTTTGTGTGACGTAATTTATGCTAGGCCCCACAAATGAAGTCAGTGATTAATCTTATCGCGAATTCCACTTGTCCACTCGGAGCGCCCGAGTGTACACTTGGGTACTCCCGGAGTGGCCCTGGCGTACACTCGGA
>JAQGBX010005647.1:0-13414 GCA_034698745.1 Megaphyllum sjaelandicum
TTCTGCATAGAACGGCGCTTTCAGCGCATAGATAACTTGCACATGCAATAGCCAGCATGCGCCGTCTGCTCGTGAAAATTATCTTTACATTACCGGTATTAATACATTCAGTACTAATGTGATACAGTACTTTCACGAGCAGACGGCGCATGCTGGCTATTGCATGTGCAAGTTAGAGCTGGAGCTGGAGGCCAGCGTCGTTAAAGGCCTTTCAATAGTTCATTAAAAATCCGCAAGAGGATCTGATTAGTAAAAGGGTCAATTGCTATGCATTAATGATGTATATAGATATCGTTCACGAGCAGGCGCCACATGCTGGCTCCGCCTAGATCAGACAATTGTGCATGGGATGCGTCATGAGCAAGTTATCTTAGCGCTGAAAGCGCCGCCGTTCTCTACAGGGCGGAAGGGGGGGGGGAGGCATATATAGCGGCGTTAAGGGTATATAGGCTAGTTCCTCAGAATTCCGCCAGGGGATATGAATAGTGAAAGGGTCACTTAATTGGGACTCCTAAGGTGATTCGCACCCTCTCCCACCCCCACGTGGGTCATTCCAAAATCGCGTCCTATTCTGCAATGGTGAAAAATAAAATATGAACAACTCTTCATGTTACCGGTTACCTGTAACATAGGCTATTTTTATAACTGCCATTAGCGCTAACGGCCGTTATCGCCAATGTTATCGACTAGGCATGGCCGCCGGCAGTCGAATCGCCTTAGGAGTCCCCCTTGATGCAAATTTGCAAAACAGAAGAAGCAATGAATTCATTTGCCAATTCACGTGCATAATGGCATCATGATGGCGGAACCCGGTTTGATGCAATGACTGTCGTCTGCTCGTTCAGATATCTGCATTTATACTTTTGGAGTGAGTTGCATCGCAGATATTCATGAGTTGATCTTCATCGTTGGCTTTTTGCCACGTAATTCTAGCGTTTTTGTCTCGCGCAAAATTTAAAGTTGTGCCATTTGAAGGTATATCTCGATTGTTTCGACTTACGGCATGACACTTTATATGAATATATACAAGTATAATGCTAAACCGCATCATTACCAACTCAGATGGGCCCATTTGCATACGGTATCGCTCGAGACCTGACCTGTATTGTTCAAATGAGGAATGCGCCACCGAGGACCCATTCTACGCTCTGCAAGTACTGCAAATAACTAGGCTTTGACTTTTGAGGGAACTTCATTACTACATTTTCTGGTTTTAATCGGTTTCCGAGCTGAGCATTTTTTTTTTCTTGCCATACACTTGAAAATGGAACAAAAGTATTGCCTATGTGAACATCGTTCCGCATGCAAACGCTTGTAGGCCAACGGTTCGCAGACATTGTCGTGCTTGAGAAAGTAAACACGAATGCCCCAACAATGGCAGAATCCTTTTGTCTTCTGTTGCTAACAATGCGTAAAACGGCGTGTTGACAATGGCGCTCGCTTGGTGAATTTGGGCCAGGGGATGCATGCTTTGTATTATTTCATAATTTGTGCTTGCGTGAGATTTCAAGGTCTATTGTTATTAATGAAGAAACTACGGAATATATGTACTATAAAAAAGCTACTTTTCGAATGAGTTGTTTGGTTCTATAGTGCTCAATTGCCTTTGGCAGCTAAAGGAAGTAAACGCATTTTTTTATTGTTTTTGCTTGTGATGCACAAATAACCCCTTTTACGGCTTCTAAAACGCGAGTTTTTACATGTAATTGACTTTTGCGATGTTGAAATATGAATCTCAAAGGCATCTCGCACTCATTTTAACACGATTTTTACGTAAGCATGCAACTTATAATTTACGCTTCAAAAATACAGCATAGGCCTATGCAATGGTTTTGTCCTTAGCATGTCATACAAGTGAACATATGGATACCATTGTTGAATACAATCTAGGTAAACTGTATGTGTAGCATAAATTAATATTCAACATAAACTTTGAGAATGTCTGGAGTACCACTCTACCAGCACTGTATTCTTAACTGCATGGACTTTTAGTATATAACATTGGCGTGATTCTAAATCATGTGGTTCGAATCTATATATTTAAATAGAAAGCGCGTCCGTTTTGTTTGGCTAGCTGGCTGGCTTGTTTGGTGCCTTCGTTGTAGGGGCCATTCGAAAAGGTCGTTTTCGTCAAGCGCGTAGGGGTCCGTGCATTTCGAAGACGCCCATTTCGGATCGTCCCTGATGACTCACCATCGCGCAGCGAGCGTGAACAACATGAAGAATTCCAAGGGCCATAAATCTTTCCAAACATTTTCCGCAGAGCCATAAAACTGTCAAACCATTTTCCCCGAGCAAGGCCGAGTTTTTCGGCTATAGTTTTATATAAATGTGCAGGCAGAGTTTAGATCAGTTTATTCCTAAATATCCGTGCTAAAATGTGAAGGTTTAAGATTTTGTTTCCAACCCCACATTTTCGTGTAAATATTTAACCGTTTTAGCAAAATGTTTCTGATAAGGCTTTACTATCCTCTTAAGTTTTAAAAGTTCATGCAGTTTCTACCCAAATGGAACATGTTTGGAATTTTATTTGAAACATGTGCGCTCACCTATATAAGCATGCGCCTACAATGTGAGAAGTGTTGTTTACAACAAGCAGTCGTGTGTATTTTAACATGTCTCGTTGCAACCGTACGTTTTGTATAATCCTGATGCCTTACTTTTGGATGAGCAGACTCTTCAGCCTATGTAATTCTTGTAGTACGTTTCATGAAATTCGATTATGGTGGTTTTATGCAGCCATAGGCACCTGTTGAATGGAATGCAAATGAGAACAGCATGTTCCATTTGTGCTCTGGATTGTATTTTCAGAAGAAGCACTTCAGCGGCAATTCTATTTAAACGAACCTCTATAAACGAGCCCTGGAAACGCGAGGCAAACTTGTGGAAATGTTTGCTAAATTTCTGAAAGGAAAGGACGATAAGAGATGACTGGCACCTGGTGACCAAGTTTCAGACTGCTTTCGTGCCAAATTATCCCACGTACTCCTTCTATTTATGGGTTTCTTCTTTTTTTTTCTGGTCTAAGTGCTATCACTGTGGTGCTATAGCTAGCTATTGATAGCACTCCTGTAAAGTACATCCACCAGGGGGCGAAAGCTATCGGCCACCGAGCGTTGCAACGTACGATGAAAGTGGCGAGGCAAGGCTCTTGCAAAACGTTCAATGCAATTTATGAATACGAAAAATGTGTTTCAAACCACTTGGAATTGGACGCACGTTTTTACAGTGGGTTAATTGAGATACCGCATACACGTATGACTATGGGACTGTTTTAGGACTGGTTTTAAGCATGCCATGTTGCATCCGAGATGTATGGGAACAACATACTGTACGTATCATGCATTGTCTATAAGAGAAACATGGGCCATGGCATCCCATATTGAAACTCAATTTCCATGAATTTTGACATTTATGATTGTCCTAAACTACATAAAGGCATTTCTCTAACACAGGTGATTAAAGTACAAATTCTGGACGATTATTTTCCGAACCTTCCAGGTTCGATTCCTGGGTCGGCTATCCTCAATTGTGGTTCTTATGGTTACCCACGATTCCTCCAGGCGAATGCTGAGATCCCATTCCATCCTCCTCGTTAAAGTCCAAATACGGAAATATAATTAAATTGTAATGTTGGGGTCCATCATGACCACACTGCTTAGTCTGACTTAATTTGTATAATGGTCCCCCCTGCCAAATGGTACTATGTACTGACTACATGGTAAACAATTGAATTGAATTGAAGACGAAATGGTTGACTGGTGTAGTTTCAATACTACATGCTAAAGCGGTCATATTGGAATCCACAGGGGTAGCCATATTGGTGGTAAAAATGGCAGTCATGTTGGGAGTAAAATGGAGATAAAAATATGCGGCCATTGGGAAGGGGTAATGTTTTTAGGATCGCTAACCCTCCATATTTTTCCTTGGTTGTTCGAAAGTGAAACGTGGAAAATTTGGGAGCAATCGGGTGAGTGGATGAAACGTTTGTTCGGAACTCACCCAGCCACATTTTCTTTTTATACAGTGTGTTTCAAAAGTAACAATCGATAATTTTAGGGGTTGTAGAGAGTACTAAACTAAACATGTTTAGAATAGGAACCTAGGGATGCCGACGTCATTTATAAAAGTTATGAATGTTTTAATTTTGGAAATTTATAACATGGGAGTAAACGGAGGTGCCCCTTGCGCAAAGCACCAACAAAGAAAAGCTATGCGCAAGGGGCCCTCTACAACCCCATAAAATTATTGACTATTACTTTTGAAAGACCCTGTATGTATATGTATAGATGACATTTCAGTCTCATGAATGTGAACTGTTTTAACAAATATAGGCAATGCATGATATTTTTAAGTTTTTCGCATAGGGAATGCAGGATGAATATCTTGCTTTTTTTAAAAATATATATGACTTAGTTGACATCGCTGTTGTTAGGTTAAACCCTGCCAACGTTATTTAAAATAAGCGCTCATTCGCATCAATTTCCAAATCCTATCCAATGGGTTAATTGAGGACAGCTCTCGGTATTTCCAACTGGGTGTGTCTTTGTTCGAAGGAACGCTTTTTAAGCCGTGTTTAAATATGTATTCTAACGCGAGCATGGCGCTTATCTCCTAATCGATCGTCATGATGAACTTGGGGAATTATCGCAGGCTTTACTGAATTGTCTGCTTCGAAGCAAGACTCGTGTAATATCCTTGCCCTATGTCATTTACCTTTTGCTATTAAGCTTCATTTGATTATGCAGCGTGAACATGGAGTGCATGCACCGGAGAAATGGGCCCAGATGTTTAACTGCTTGAAATTGCAAGCTGCGTTTTGTACTTTGCCTCGTCTTTTCATCTTGTTTATCTTTTGTTCCCTCGGAAAACTGCTTTTCGCTGGATTTCTTCAGTTTCATTCGTAATCTACGAAACCTCGATGATTGTTTGTAAATTGCAATGACTGTTTTTGCAATGTTTTGAATGTGAGAAGTTTGACTCATTTCCATTATTTTTTGTTGTGGAAATGGTTGATGATAATTTTCTGGGTTTTTTGGAAACCATTTCCTGTTTCTTTCGCGTGTAACATTTTGCGGTTTTTAGGCGTTTCCAACGATTAGAAATAAGTCATTTTGTGGAATTTTCCTATTTATTATTCTTAGCTCCTTTTGGATTTTCCTTTTTCTTCTTGATTTCCATTGTTTTATGCGAATGTTCTTGTCTCCTTCTCGAAATCCTATCCTGGAAACTGCTACTGGGTGATTTTTCTTGTAAGAAATTATTTCAAATGTCTGTGGCAGTTTTAGCGTGTTGCTGATGTCTGTCATTCGTCTCCTTTATTCCTTTACATCTTCTCCAGCAGTTTACTTCATCCTTTTATCTTTGAGTTCTCACTCAATGCTAATATTCTTGTGGAATTCTCGTTCCATTACCCTTATCCTTTGAAATTCTTGTTCTGTTCTGTTTTTCTGGTTGGACATTGTTTATATTCGCTATAAATGAGTTTTTAAGCGTTTTTCCATTCAGTTCTTCTACCTTTTATTCTCAGCATTTTATTGGGCGTTTTCTGCTTCAGCTATGAAATACCTTATTTTTTTTTAATCGTCTTGGTATACTTTGCTATATTTTTTGACTGTCCAGTTAGTCGCCGTCATCATTTTTTTCCTTGTCATCATCATTCACTTTCATGGTTTCTATCTTTCACCTTCGTAGTTTCCATTTCTCACCTTCGTTGTTTCTATTTCACCTTCGTAGTTTAAATTTCTTATATTCGCAGTTTCCGTCTTTCACCTTCGTAGTTGACACATTTTACACCTTCGTAGTTTCTTCATGTTCCCTTCGCAGTTATCATCTTTCGTCTTCATGGTCATCATCCATCATTCATCGCCCATTTGGTCTTTTTAGTGATCATCTTTTCCTTTCTGTCCTTGAATTCTCTGTTTTTACCCTTTTTGACCTCTTCCTTCCTACATACACGCAGTACCTACACTGTAAAAATATATGCCTTAATATAAGGCACTTTATCTGGTTTTTTGTTTCGTTGTAGACATCTTTGTTTGGTGTCTGAAACTAAGTCACAATTAAAGCTTGTCTTATTTATTCTGATTTCAATATGCATTTCTCAATAGCAAATAAATTAATAGCCTGTAGACTTAATGGTCGAAGCCTATATCTGCATATAACATGTATAGACTCTTAAATTTTTCTTGGAACTTACCTTGATTCGATCCCGCAACCTATCATCCATGGGGACCGTGCTATCTTAGAAATTGCCTAAAATGGTAGAGAAGAGCATGCATTTGCAGTTGAAATAAAGAGCTAATGGTGACGTCACATCCTGTTTGGATTCAAAGTGTCTTAATTTCAGACTGAAGCAAAAAAAATCTAGTTTAAAAATTAAGCTCAACTGTGTGAGGAAAATGATTTCTCGTATAATACAGTCAGCTACATTGTCTTACTCGGTGCAAGTGTCTTAAAGGAAACGATTATTTAGTGTTACAACAGGAAAACATCTTAAATTCAGACTGTGTTTTTACAGTGTGTTATGGATCGTTTTGCATAGCACCGCAGCTCCAACTATCACATCTCAGTACATGTATGGTATATATTGTTCTCAGCGTTTTGCACTTTTCCTTTTGTCGTAGTTTTCCGTGTTAAAATCTGAATGTTTTTCACGATTTCCATTTGACTTCGCCTATATACCTAATTTCTTTCCAGCAGATCTTTCGCTACATGACGGCCCTCTCAAGTTCGTACTTGGAGGCATGTTTGGCGCGCATGGCCATCCGCGCAGCATTTGCCCATCTTTTTCGGTTTCTCGGTCTCTTCTAATTCCGTCGTCAAAGCGAAATGGAATATGGTAATGCGATCGCGTTTGATCGTCACCCCCGCGAACAACGGCACGGGGCACCGGGCGTGGGAGGAATTATTCGTGGCTGCGAACGATAAGGCACTTTCGCCATGAATAAAGGAGCTAGCGTGTAAGCTCCAGATTTCCCAACTAGATCTGCTATACAGAAAATGTTTAGAAAAATGAGAAACATGGCGTCTCGAGCTCATTTTTGGATATTAAGCAAACACGCGGAGATTTCGTTCGGGAGGCTTAATCCGAGCTTTCGGCGTTTCTTTTTTACCCTATATTTTTAATATCTTGGAAGGAGGGAAAAACGGTCCTTCTCTATTAGTCGAGAATCGGAAACTTAGTAGGGGAAGAAACGCATAAAAACTCGCCCTGTTTGCGTCGCTCCATTTTGTGTTTTTTTTTAATATTAACGCATGCGAGCGCGAGGGGTCAGTTCTGGTTTCTTGCACCGCTCGACCGTTGAACACGACCACTTTTTATCACGTTGTGCCATCTATTTTCGCGTTTGCAATTTGTTTGAACATTGATAAAAATTTAAAATTTGATGAATCTATGCTAACGTACTGTATCTGCTGCATCGACTCGGTTGGCTGCCATCTTAGGAGGTTCAACATGGAGTCAGATTGCGAGCTTTGATCGTCAATGCGGTATAACGCAAATGCGAACCGGTGGCGTGATGCCAATGTTTTTCGAGGAAATTTGGGAATTACGATGAAAATACCTCGCGTGTACCGCTCTTTAGAAACCTGCGTGATTTAAAAATAAGGCGGCAATTTGAACCACTTTTGCACCACTTAGTGCATGTATAGCGGGAAATGTTTCATCTTGAATCTCATGAATTCGCTCTCTGAAATAATTCCGATAAAAAATTCCACATATCGTGCTTAATTGCCTGTCGTGAAGTCACGTGTTCAAAATCAACACGCTAACACTTTTAAAATTGTTACCGAATAGGTTAATCATCCATCTCAAACTTTGCTTTTACACGTCTGATTTCACGTTTTAAATACGATTCACGAGGTCATTTTATTGACGAATTTAACCGTGTATTAAAAATTAAACGTGAATCTCTATAAAGTTTTTACTAAACATAGATTTTGAAAATAAAAATACAAACTGGAAAAAAGTTAACTTCATTTGGATTGTGCAAATATTCAATGCTTATCTTCACCCGCCTTAAGAATTAAGATGTGGGCAACATAAGTATGGGATGCGCTGTGCACGCATGAAAGTTCAAAAAAATCTAATGAATTCCCTCGGGAAGTTGAAGAATATACGAAAATTAAGAATGTAAATCAAACATTAAGATGCAAAATACATGTCACGCGTGACGTAAATTATATTCGCAATCGTTTCTTCATTGTCATTTGGATGACGAACGCCCACTCTTTATACGAGACATATCATGCATATTAAATAACTTATGAAATCGATTTCACGTTCTTCGAGATGCATTCGTAATTCCATTTATGGAAACATTTATTGTTACTTTTTTCAATGCTGAGACATTTCTGAAACCAAATTGAATCTGCGGAGGAGTTCAATTTCATCGACTTTTTTAGTCGATATTGAGACTCGGAAATAATGTTCACTGCATTGGCTTAGACTTGATGAAAAGAAGTGTCATTACGGTGCACAAATATTTTTTTCGAATCGCAAAGAGCGTAAAAAAACTTTCAATTTTTAAATTGTATGGATATGTTTAATCAAAAGAAGTAAACTATAATTAATTTTGAATAACTTCGAGGGGAAATATATACATTGTAAGATTTACACCATTCGCCGCTTGACGTTTGTCTTCTCTCGACTTGCTTATATCAAAGTTGAAAAATTGATGCTGGTAACAGCCGCCATATTGTAAAACCAGTACTTTTAGGCCTCCTAGTTTTACAAATTATCTATTTTTAAATGTAATGAGCACATGGATTATTAAATGGTGGATATTACACGGTAAATGTTGAAATTACTAATTCTTAAGCCGGGCGAATTGTTCTTACGATGGCAAAATTAATTTTGCGAAATGTCCATTAAAACTTGTTTTACCACTGCTGGTATTAACGTTAGGATCACCATGACCTTATCCAGGCACTGAAATGGTTTCTACTGGGCAATAATAATGAATACAGCTCTTTACGACTTGTTATTTTTCGAATAAATTAAACGTATATCTCCGAAAAGTGGCCGTAAATCATGGTAATACCTTTTTCATACCCAAGATAAAGCGTTTTGTGTAATTTTGCAGGGCCTTATTAATATTTAATGCATAAACAAGCCTACATACATGTATGGCTTTAGTCTATATGATATATTAATATTCTACCATTAAGCCAGTATAGAACCCTTTGGGCAGTGTGAGACACAATTTTGAATAGCAATTCAGGTCATGAATATCAGAACTTGCTTCAGGTTGTTATTCCATACTTACGACCAGATTACTGTACTGGATGTGTTTTGATAGGTTGCATGGTTATTTAAATTTTCATGTAATTTATACTGTACGTTTATAGAAACAAGTTTCTTCTATTTATTCAGAATGTAGGTACGGAAATCCGTTATTTTATTTTCAATGTATCGCATTAGTGCATTTTATTTAATTGCATTAAATTGCAATTAACCCTGTTTCAATGCTTAATCTGTGAATTGGCCCTGCCCCCGAATAATCTAGTACGAGCTTTTTTGCATCGCACTTCTGTTGTGCAGGTTAGCAAACATGCTAGAAACTAAAATGTTTTTTTGGAACTTGAAAATTGATAATCTACGTCGGTTTAAATGTTATTGGGTGAGATGGGGGACATTTCGTTCACCCTGTATACTGTAGGTTTAAAAAATCAGCAAATGGCGTTACTTAGTTCGACTGCATTAAGTTTTTATTCGTCGCAGAAGTTCATTCTAGTCAACGTTTCGCACAAATTCATGTTGATTACTTATTTTTTCTTCACCGCGTCATATCTTGTTTAATTTATAAATTACAGAAAATGAAACGCAGTTTTTTCCTCACGAATGGGGGAAATACAGAACATGTCTCCCATTCCAAAACCAACGAAATGTGAAATAGGTTGGACGCGTTCTGTTCTAAGTGCGATTTAGTTGATGAGTGGCAGAAACGCGCGAGCAAAGTGCGAGGTATACACCGAGTGTACGTATATGTTTGCGTTGATTATACTCGTATATAGATCGTGTTCGGATTTGAGGAATGCTGGCATCGAGCACATTTGAATGCACTCAGCAGGCCCGCCATTGAATGGATTAATTAATAATAGAACGAGCGGTGGCTGCTAAAGCAATTAATCTATAGATCGTCGCGTGTCGAGATGGGCTCCTGTCTTTCATAACACGTAACACACGTATAGTGCGATTAGCACTCGAAAGCTGACGGATGGGAAGCGCATTAATTAGAATTTTCACGGGCAAATTCCATCGAAATAATCTGTCGGTGCGTGGCTGCGATGACAAATGTGCTCCGAGAGCAGCACCCATTCACCGAGCTGCTCGCGTTCTTTGTGGAGCTTTTTCGTGCGCCATTTATTTGGGAAGACGTGTATATGCAACCAAAAGATTATGTATGTATGTATGTATGTATAGTCTCCATAAATCCTCCAGAGAGTGAGGATTTTCCCATTAGACTCGAGAAATGGTAAATATTCACTCCTTTAATTAAAAATGTCTACTTCGTTAAAGGTGTATCGCTTCTTTGAAAGGGTAACGGTACGCGTGTATTATCGTTGACTGTGAGAGATGTATGTTCCTTTCGAGGACGGAGCTCCGAGCTTCTTTTAAGGTATATTACCCCCTGTAAGGCCAAGACCTGAACTCCTAAGGGCAAAGATTTATACTCGTTTGGAAGGCAGATATCTAATTACGAATTGAAGGACGAGAGATTTGCACCTTTTCAATTAACTTCTTAGAAATGAACTGAACTCTGTAATACTTCCAATGGAATCAGGCGCGCATAATTTTCACTGCTAAAGAGGTGTATAAATTAAAAATATTGCTTAAAAGTTGGCTGAAGAAATCGGCCTACTAAAAATTTTCAAAATATAGACTGACTCGGTTAGAGAGTAGAGTCACGTGTACGTGATATAAGTAGGCTCGCTACTTGTCGGAGCCTATGATGTTCAGCCACGCCCTGAGCTTGTAAACATGTAAGATAATCAGATAACGGTGTTACCCTGTTTTGGTTTCACGGGTTTAATATGGGCGTAGCTTCATCGTAGTGATATCTTTACACCAACAGGGCGAGTGAACCTACTACTGTATGGCACTTTTGATAATTGCCTACTGTAACTGGACGTACAATTTTGAAAGATGGCAGCAACGTAGCCTACATGTACGTGTAAGCCTCCTTCTTCAGGGGTCGACTTTTCTGTCGCGCACGAATTCACGTGTGATGTTAGAAAAACTTGAACATTATCAAAGAAGTAAAGATGTTACGGACCTCTTCCATGGGTTACGGATCCATGCATACTGATGTGAAATTGGCTTAACGCTTGACGTTTGCATGGTTGACTTTTAATTTTCAGGATTACGAATGAATTATGATCCCTATGTGCATCCAAAAGCTGGCACTGGACAATGCATAGGGAAGCGCGGTACTTGAATGGGCACTTTTGAAATTAGCGCTGATGGAAGACGAACTGTCTTGTTTACTGGCGCCCTCAATGACGTTCGATGACTCGCCTTCTTCACCGTCTCGTAAAATTCATTAGGCTGAGTTTGCGTTGTTCAACTTAATGAAGAGCGCTAAGTCCTTTGCACAAAAATCACGATGGCAAGCACAGATTTCGGATCTAATTTGCTCGATTAAAAATGCAGCGCATGCAGGTGTTGAAGAGCTGTAAGATGGAGCCCCGCCATGCCATTATTACCGGTGATAAGGGCACGCCGTGCAAATCAATTGATCGTCCATTTTGACGACGCGCAAAGGCCATCCGGATGACAAATTGACCAGTAGAGCAGTAAATGATTACGCTCGCTGTTAGCTGCTTTAGGGGCCATTCGAAAAGGACGTCCTTATGTAGGGGGCATAGGAGGGAGGATAGTTGAGTCACGGACACGATGTGGACAGAGGGAGGAAGGGGAGTATGTCCAACTCGGACGTCTACTCGATTAAAAAAGGCCAAATAAAATCCCTTCCCAAAGTAAAGGGAAATTGAGCGCAATTTCGCGTAGGTGATGGTATAAATTGCGAAAGTCAGTAAACAACTAGGGTACCTCCAGTCCTGGAAAACCTGGAAAATTTAGAGAATTTAAAAGCTCAGGGTCCATTTGCAAACTTTCAAATTTTCTCAGTACAAATTTGCAAAATTTTCATTTTTCTCGAGCATTAACTCGCCAAATTTTCAACCTCATCCGAGGTCTTCTTTACAAATTTTACCACGTTTTCTCGAGGGGGGTCCTGATTGACCGGACACAACACGGACAGGGGGTAGGAAGTAGTCCAATTTAAGAAAAAATTTGAAGACGTCTTTTTTGAATAGCCCCTTACTCTGGCATACGTGGCAGCAATCTCCTTTGGAGACATCTGAAATGTTGCGGGGAAATTTTTAACAACGGGCGATGTGCGTTACTCGTGGTAAGATGGTAAGGACAAAGTTTGTAAAAGGAGGACAGGGATACAATCCCTGATTCGTCAGAACATGACCGATGACATTATTTTTCACTAATGTTTAGAAAGTTGCTTATAACGAGTTTTTCCATGCTCATATTAAGTACATTGATGTACATTCGTGCACTGAATATTTCACTGTAGAAATATGAAAAATCCACTGACATTTTTTTGGAAAGCTTGCCAGTATTTTATAATCTCGTATACTTTATATGTAATGTAAGCTACATATGGACAGTATGTTTCGTTTTTAAAAGGAACAACCAACAAGCTGCATGAACATGTATAATGAGATTATTTATTGGAAAGTCAGTCGTTTGGGTTCTAGAAGTGCATCATTCTCGTGATCGTCCTTCATTAATTAACGCGTAAAGTAGCTGTTAAAATGTTATGAATATATCCCTTCTAATTAAATTTGTGGTACGGAAGGCATATAATGACATGTCGTTATTTTCCAGAAATATCGTCAGTCATTTCGAAAACAGGCATGCGCGTTTGTTTCTGTTTTACAGCCTATTAAAACTGCCTTATGTATAGTTTAGTTCAAATTCGCAGAAATGTATATGTATATATGCACGTACAAAACGTTTATGCTGTAGTTTTAATTTTCTGGGATATTAAAGGGATATTAAATGCACTTTGGGGCTTGGAGTAGTAAAGGACGTCACGTGAAAGGCTGCACTCGATGATTTTCTTGAACAACTTTACTGCTATTAGCACAAATGCATCGCACCATAAAGGGAAAGATTAGTAGAGCATTCAATATGGATGCCGCTGCCTGATCATCTGTATAAAAGACGTCTTGTATTTTTCCAGGTTTTTAGACCTCTCTGTCCGCCCTTGTCCTGTTTATGTTATGAAAATGTTCTATATAATTTTTTACATTGAAAATATTACCATTAGTGAACCACAGACCTACAGAATATTATAGGGAACAGGGAATTTCCCCTTACAAAATACCAAAC